>CAJNOQ010001057.1:0-36599 GCA_905250885.1 Didymodactylos carnosus | reverse complement strand
TTGAAAACTATTTTTGACTGTGAATATCCATATCTCATTTTTATAAAGAAAACATGTATACTAACACTCATGATGTTACATTAAGATAATTTAAGTTCAGAAGATCTTTCCCACTGAAAAATGATCTATTCTGTCTCTCATGACACAAGACATTAATGCCTATCGTTTGTTTTTTCTATTTTTATGTTATGGACATACGACTCCAAAAACAGGTAAAAAATAATTAATTGCTTTTTTCTTGTTTGAAATTCAGCTCTTTTTTTGCTCTTACTTTGATAGTGGGCGGAAAAGTATTTTGTATGATCTACGCCATGGCAGGAATGTAGGTGAATTAGTTGTTTCTTTAACTAATTTTTAATTATAATCTGGAAGCAAGAACGTTTGCTATTTAGACCCCTATGGTTAATTATGTTTCAATCAGCTGGCGAACGTTTAAATGCATTAATTACGTTTCTATTATCTCACGTAAAACGACGATTTCGACGTCGAGGAGACGTATCAGATATTGAATTAATTACTGTCGAATTTGCATTGAGTACTTGTGTTGTACTCGGCTGTTCATTAGTATTTTCTAGTAAAGAAAAATGGACGTATTTCGAATCAATTTATTATTCATTTATTACTTTATCAACCATAGGTTAGTTCACAAAGACAAATCGTTTCACAATTGATGATTGTGTGTTTGTTGTAGGTTTTGGTGATTTTGTTCCATTAGCAAGTTTACAGAAGACGAATCAGTCATTATATTCCAAATTTGGTTATGTTATATTTACAATTGGTTTTATTTTAGTCGGTTTAACAATAATGGCATCATCAATTAATTTACTTGTTCTACGTTTAGTAGCATTTAATACCGAAGAAGCAAAAGCTCAACTAGAAGAGGTGGTGGCTAGACAAGCATCAATTGATCTTCAACATTATGATAATATTTCGCTGTTAGCACATACAAATCAAAAACTATTAGTTAATAATCATCAACAATTGACAAATAATAACACTAATCGTGTTCATGTACAACCCTCTACATCTTTAATATCGTTAGAAAACTCTCGTGATCGACAATTAATATCCTGTTGTTATCAATCATCTCTGTTACGTTTTAGAACTAGTAGAAAACGTTATAAAATACGTCGTTCACCGGCTAACATCAAACATTTACTCTATATAGGAAATATATTAGAAAATAATACATTATATATACAGCGAACTGAGAACAGTAGAAATATAATGACAAATAATAATCACATTAGTGAAGGTTATTTGTCTTCATCGAAACGGATATCACTATAGTATGAAATTTTTTCACTTGTCACTCAGCATTCCACAGCGACAGATGACATACACAATTAATTTCTCTACACCTGTTGCCACAAACAATGTATTTTTGTTATTTTTTTTTGTTGTATTTCACAACTGTTTATATATTATTTTTATAAAAGAGAAAAGACGCCGTCATTTCATACAGACAAACTGTGTCCTGCACTAATTCTTTCTGTCTCTTTTTTTTTATGATAAAAAAATGTTGATTATGTGCAAACATTATGATAAATTATTTTCAGCGATAAGATTGTTAATGATGATATTGTATTGAACGTTCCCTTCTCCTGGTGAAGATGTCATTACTTTTTGGTAGCTCACAACCGACATTCTTTCTCTCGTACTCGTCAGTTCAGTACAAATGGTAAGGATTTAGAAAAAGAGTCTCGGAGTGTGAGACAGAAGGCAGTTTCTAAATCCTTCTTTTTCATCTTAATTTCTAAACTCAACGTTTTTTACAACTTCCTTGTTATCGAACGCAACTCGATAAATATGCTCAACTTAACCAATACAGAAGCTACAAAAAAACAGTCTCGAGGACTGCGCGGGTAATAAGTGCCGATTCAACTTCTCAAGGCTAGGCTACAAAGCAGTTGTAAAAAAATTTAGTCCTTCATAATTTAGTCCTTTTAAATGCTGCTGGGATATTGCATAACTGATCTATGCTTTACTACTAATTAGTGGGTAACGGAATAACCTCAAGGAAATGTTCGTCAATATGCACTGTTGTAATTGATCGGGAATGCGGATATAATTGAACTAACAGTTTTGAAATTAGAGTCAGTAAGAACTTTTCGAGGTAACGTTATTATTGCCAATATTTAACAAAAACAACTACCTCTTCAGAATCGCGTGCTGAGCAAATGTGCAACAAAGGAAATCGTTAAAAAGACCTGTTATCTGTTAATTCATACACAATATATTAAAGAGAATGTGAACCTAAAAGGCAGAAGGAAACATTTTTATTAATTTTTCAGGTTTTTATCGGTAAATCATTTTCTAAATTTTATGTGCTTGTAATAAAGAGAAAGCGTAGTGTTCAATAGGCTAGGGCCCAAAAAAGATAATAAGTTTTATTCCTAAAAGAGATCATAGAACGAAAAATGTGAAAATTTTTGTAATTCCAAAAGAGAAAATAAATTTGATTAGTAATCAATAGTGAGAAAAAAATCTGAATTTTGCGTTTTCAAAAGAGATAATATAGATTGAAAAACACTATTCTCATCACAAAATCAAAATCAATCAGAATCATTATCATCAAAACGAAAATGTGGCCAAACGGTTCAATGATTCATATATGAATTATACACTATTCACAACTATTCAATCAATTAGACACTTAGCTTGTGTTCAAAAAATATACTTTATCCATTACTTTTCCAGAACACGAGTAACGGATTTTTGTTACTCGTTACAGTAGTGCCACCCGTAATAATTATCAAGAAGAAAGATTTTTTTATGAGAGATATTACTCATCAAGTTGTTCTCTGCACATCTATCTTAAGCTGTCGACCTATGAAGATGATTTGTCTGTTGATAATCATATATGCCTTCGATAAATCTAAAGACAAGTATCGGGTGCAGCAGAGAAAATGAGCCTCTCAGTATTTTCTATTTTTCTCGTGTTCCTTTAGGACCCAAAGGTTAATGTTATTTTTAAAAAGTTGCGCCGTAAAATACTCTACAGAATCATATCTAAATTTTAATTTCAGAACTTCAATCAAGAAAACTACGCAAATTAGACGAAAGACGATGCCAATGAATTTGGTATGTTTTTCGACTTGAACTTCTCTTTTCTGCTATTATTTTCCGTAAAAAAGTGTAGCAAAAGTGAGAGAACTCAGTCTTTTTCCTACTTCGAATGTGCTCTTTGTTTTGGTTTGTAAAATACGTTTTTTAGAGCAGATAGTGTGCTCGAGAACGACGTTTCAAAAATACGTCAACAACTGACAACCTTCCTCTCCCTCCCCCCTCTTCTAACAATGTGCACAAATAAGAAACGGAAAACATGACCGAAGTTTTGGTTTTGTAGTTAGGCTGAAAAAAGCAATCATTTCTGATAAAAAAAAAAACAAACGTGATAGAAAAATCTTTTGTTTTGATAGAGTTATGGGACTTTTCTCTGAAAGAACCACCATGCACAGAATTTAAAAAATTAATGAAAAAATGCGTGATAACCAACAGAAAAATGATCATTTCTAAAAAATAGAAAAATAGAAAATATTGAGAAGCTCATTTTTTCTGTCGCATTTGATATAAATAGTTTTTGTTCTTCGTTAAGAAATTAACCAGAACAATTCATGCATTGAAGAAGTAAAAAGATTGATTACTCGACATATTTGGAAAAAAAAAGTTTGGTTTCAAAAAATACTTTGTTTCAAAGGATACCTCGAAGTATATATCTCAAAATTTTCACGGTTCACTGATATTATTTGACTGAGAAAAAAATTAATTATTCAGAAAATTTTGTTAAATTTTCCTGTCTAATGTTATTTCTAAAAGAAGTTCTTACTCGTTCTTCATTCATAGTAAAAGCTTGGATTTTGCGTAGATTAAAGAAAAAGAAATGTATGGGTACATTAAGTACATAAAAAAAGATCTATATATTTTTTTTCTTTCCTTTTTACGCTAATTAACGTTGATTTATCCTACTCTGCCCGTTGAAAGTCTTATTTGTAAAATAATAACTGAACGAAAAAATTCAAGCAATACCTCATCTGATAGAGAATTTCACAGGCAACAAGATGGACTACCTTAAACGTTTTAGAAGTCAGATCTGGCTGCTCAGTAAGTCTGGTGAGTCAAAAATGTGACAACATTTTTTTTTTTTCTAAGTCAAATAATGTCTTTAAGCAGAAAAAACTTCAGGACATATCCTTCGAAGTGTCCTCTACAAACTGGAAACGTGCGAGAGTCAAACTCGATACTTTAAAATTTTGTTTATTTTCGGCTACAAATAGATTTTTGAAAATACCTTGAACCAAACGTCGCTCAAAGAAAGAATTTTCAAGAAAAAGTGAAGATACAAAAGTTAGATACTTTGGAATATGAACAAAGTTAATTCGTTAAACTGGCCAGTTAATGAATTTTGAAAAATTCTTCATTTATATTCAGGAGAATCTAGTTGTAAATAGCTTTTGTACCCGTACTTTTCCTTGAAAATTCTTCTTTCGAGCGAAATTTGGTTCAAGGTGTTTTCAAAAATATTTTCTGCTCAAAAATTCCATAGAGCAGGTCAAAGCGAAATAACTCAGTCAAACTTGACTGAACGTTTTTTTTTTGATACATCTTGATGTCCTATATCAATTGACATTAAAATCGCGATTAAAAGTAACTAAGAAATTTCAAAATTTTATTGAAAGTTTAAAAATAGGGCAAAAAATCGAGAAAAAACTTGAAAAATTTTGCAAATACAAGTCGGATGACCGAAATAATTTTACCATTTGTATTAAATACAAAGTTTGATGACAGTTTGAAATTGAAACTGTCAACACAAATCGGTGAAAAAAACGAGTGACAGGACTCATTTTAAATAAAATTCTATGACTTAAAACGGAAAAACGTTATTTTTATCATAGGAATCATAGTTATTTTGTATCTATATCTTTTAATAACACTCAGCACATAAAGGCAAAAATATTATTGAATTCAAGATTGAAAAAAGTATGTGTTGAATATTTTTTTTTGTGCTCTAATGTGAATTTAAATATACTCAAACTTGAATAAATGATATCACACATGCGACACAGAATATTAGATCAAGCCACATTCAAAATCTGCTTCTAGAATAGTGTACAACTTCTGTCTCGATTAACAAGTTTAGAATTACAAGACATTGTAACACTGACATTAACATAGGACAAAGTACAATATGATAGCGGTGTAAAATTTTATCCTATTATGATGTTCTTTTTTTCTTCAGTATGAGAAGAACATTTTGTTTTAATTATAAATGACTCACTGGGTTCTATGAATGTTTTTTCTCATCTTTTTTTCAGCCTAGTTGTAAGGCATTCACCTTTTTATGTGTAATATAGGACATTAAGGTCATTTTGTTTACATTAGAAAGATATGACACATGTGAACATAGAAATTGTCACCTAAATTATTCATGTATTTTGTAATTCTAAGCAAGGTCAATTTCCACTAAAAATCGAGCAAGCAACGATATAGTAGTGCTCCATTATAACGGCAGGATCCCATCAGATACAATAGTGCAATAAACTAATAGTTTATACATCTACGAACCTAACACACACATTCCCTCTTTTTATCACTGAAAAGATTTTTCTGTTTTCTCATTTTGATTTTGACTTTTCTCCACATTTATTATTTTAATTTTTATTTCTTTCGTAAAAGGTAGATTTTCATTGTATGTTACTTTTTGGATTGTGCACTATGAATCTGGTCCGCTTGTACAACGGCATTGATGATATGGTTCTTTTATCTTCTTCTCTTGATACTAATAAAGAGCTTAAACCAAAAATTTTCAAAATGTTACATACTGTACTGTAGTATTTTTTAATCTGAGATATTTCGGTTTACAAGATATAACTTTCAACATTCTGACGTAGGTTAAAACTTGAACGCTAGAATAGAAGGGAAATAAACACATTCTGATACTTTTAATTTTAATTAAACTCAGTAAAAAGAATTTCAGTTGGGGGCAAAACAATTTCTTTTACGCTTGTATGATCTTTTTTTTTTGTAAATTAAAACATACATTTTTAGTTGGTAGCAAAAAAAATATAAAAGAGCATGATTTTTATACTCTTATAGCTTGTCAACTGTCATATTTTATGGTATATAAGCTTCACTAGAGCATACTCTTTTTTTAACCAAACTTAAACACGTCTAATCTTAAATATTAAAAAAAGAAAAAATATCTGAATTCCAAAAGAGTGTGGAAAGAAAAACGATCGATTATTCACAAAAAATTAGTCTGTAGTAAAATTACATCTAAACAGCACGATTTGTCAATATCAAAATGTAATTATTTTCAGTTAATATTAGTATTTTATTGAAGTTATTTATTATTTACTACAATGATGGAGTATGAATTGAACGGTATAAAATAAAGAAAATTTTTAACACAAAAATTTTTTCACAACTCATAATAGCCTATTTTTTTAATGTCATGTCATTTTTAAAAATAATTTTTTTTTTCTTCTATATTTTAAACATTTAATAATGCAAAATGATATTTTATTTTATTTTTTAAAAAAGTAGGCTGTTATTAAAGTATATTTCTTCTTCTCATATACTTATTTTAATGAATCTTTATTCTATAACTTATGACTAAATTCTAATAATTTATTCTTGTGTTTTATCAACTGAAAAAGTCTATTCGTACCAAATTTTCAAAATGATTTTCTTTTCATTAATACTAATTTCTTTTTCTTCTGAACTATAGAAAAAGAAGGGAAAAAAAATATTGTTTTTTCAAGAAAATTTTTGTTGAAATTAATGTCCTTTATATATGTAAGGTTAAAAAAAGAGAAAAGAAGAGGAAAGAATCAATGAGGCATCTGCAGTAAGAGAATGTAGGAGTACTATTCCATCGTATACATAATAACATATGCAATATTTATATGTCAGATTTTTCAAAAGAAAAAAATAAATAAATTTAGTATGTTTCTAGCTAGTTTCCTTTTTGTCATAAAATATCAAGTAAATTTTTTCTTTTAAGCGTGTCATGTTAAAATTATACAAGTGACTACCCAATTGCTTGGACAATATTGCACAAGATACTAAGAAGTTTATACTGTAAGATACTATGTGTTAAAAATTATTTTTATTTTCGAAAATTATTCTATTTTGATTTAATACTATGTATAGTCTACACGATAGGGCTTCTTCTAATCAATGTTTGATTGAAGAAATTGATCATATAGAATTTCCCTTAAGATTAAAAACTATTGGGAAAGTATTTGTCAATATACGCATGAAAAATAGTGCAAAAAATACTTTTTTTAACATTTGAAAATAAAGGATTCATGCATTTTTCATACAATTCTACTATGACCTCAACATATTTATTTTTGAAGAAATTTTTAATTGACAGTTTTAGTACAATCAAACGTCTTTTACATTTTTCTTTTTTTTCAAATGTCACATTTTTAATCATTAGTGCATTTGGGAATGTACTGTTTGAAAAATAAAATGGTAGAAGAAAATAATCCAGTCATACATTCGACAGAGCTATATCGATCGTCTATAAAAACATTATTTTCGCTACACTTATTTACGTAGCTGATGAAAAAAAGTTTTCAGCTAGAAAGTTTTAGAAACCGTAGTTAAAGTTTAATTGATTCAATATGATTATAAAAAGAACAGATAATAAAACGTTTATATATCAATCATTAGAACATGATGACATGATAAATCGAATAACTTTTTGAGTAGATTTACGTGATAAAAATTTGGAAAAACTTTTGTACTTGATTTATAAAGGATCTTGAAATCTGTTAGACTTGAATCAATGTATGTTCTCAAAAAGCTAAGTTGACAGTTTGATGTTCCTTCCAAACACAAATCGATTGATCTATAATGGGCAAACATTTGATCAAGTCTTGACAGAGTTATAGTTAGTATTAACGAAGTATAATGTGAATTTTTTGTATAAAATTTGTTCAAGTGTAAAATTTTTAGATATTCAGAATGTTCAGATATTTGGCTATTATTTGAGCCATTACTCTAGAATGACAAGTGAAAATGATGTTATTCTTTCACAGTTCTATATCTATTTCAAAATAACCATAATAAAAAAAAAGATTATTAAAATCTATTGTGTGAACCAGCTCCATACAATGGCTATATAAATCACTAATATATAGTGAGAATTCTTAAACATGTAACAGTATATATATAGCCAACCACGATTTTATTGTATATTTTGTATTTGTAACGCATTCCTATTTTCCCTCATGAATATTTGTAATTAGTGACGAGTTGGGTGTTTGATTTTACTATAAATTTTTGAATAAAACAATAAAATATATATATTCAGTACAGAACACAGAAGTAAAAAACATAAACGAAGAAAACGGATAAACGAGTTTTTCCTAACATCAAGAGTTTTTTTTTAATTCTATTTGATAAAATAGTCTTTTTTCAATATATGATAAAGTGGTCCGTTTCCTATATGAATAAGAATGTATCATGTTTGATAGTATTTTTTATTTTGAAGTTTTGAAGTTTTATTTAAAAATTTTAATAACAAAAATAAAATATTTTTTTTTTACAAAGTATTTTATTACAGATTTGACTATTTATCATTATTTGTATAATTTAATATAATTCTGATTAGAAAATGTTCTTTTTATATATGTCAGTGTTTTTAATACATTGATTAAATGTTTAAATTACTAAGAAAATAGTAAAAAAAAATTTTGATTGACATTCAAACCACAATATTATTTATCGTTTAAACTTAGAACTGGCAATATTTTGTTTGCTTAACAGGTTGCAATTAAATTTCAATGTCATATACTGCTTCTGATTTTTTCAAAATTGTTATTTCAGTTGATTTAATATGATATTGAATTACTGTTTTTTAAGTTAGATTAAAAATATTTATAAGATTCGTTGTCAATAGTGAAAAATTGGTTTTGAGAATTTTTTATTTTTCATCTTGTGTTCTGTCCTGTTATTAATATTTATGTACATTTAAAGTAAAATTGACAAGTATTTGACATAAATAACTATTAACTACAGATTTATCATAATAATTACATTTTATTTAATGTTTGTGAAAAAACCAATGACTTATATTAACGCTTTGTACTATAACATTTTTGTCCCACCAATTAACATAATAATAGATAAACAGTATTTTTAATTGCAATATATCCACTCTCTTATTCACATTGTATATTAAATTTGATAATAATCATTTGACTTTTTTTTTTGTGTTTATTAACATATACATTAATATTAAATATTTTTATTATGTTTTTAATTGTCTGTGTTGAATAGCAGTAAGAAATAATAATTTTATTGTTTTTATTATTAGGTTCTGTCCTATAATTATGAGTTTGCTGTTAAAATTTAGTTCTAGAATATTGTTAGAGTCTGTTAAATAATGGAAAGAAATTGAAGTACTTAGAGAATAGTTGATAAAGATGGTTAAAACTAATATCAATTACCTTTGAAAAAATAGAGTTGAAAGAGTAAAGAATTCTTATGTATTCACATTCTTTTTATTGTAAAAGAATTTAAATCTTCTGTGATCATCATCTATTGAAACTTTTCAAAATCCTCTCCTATTAATCTCTTCTTTTAGTTAATTCACGTGCATTTTTCTTAATTGGGATATTACTTTTGTATATGTTATAGAATATAGTAATTGCTAAAAGAAAATTGTTAGACCAAACGTGCAGCTTTTTAACTTGACTATATCTATTGACTACTATTGTATAAAATGAATAAAAGAAATCTTCAAATTGACCAATTTTTTTTTCCATCTTGTGGAACTTAGATATTATCGAACGATTAGTTTTATTTTCTTTTATCAAAAAAATTATTTGGAAAATATCAAAGAGTACAAGAATAAACATGCTTCGCAATAATTCATCGTCCTATTTTATTATTATAAAATCTTATAATAATCTGTTCTACTTAGTAAGTTTTTCGATCTATTTTACGGACATCAGTTCTCTAGTTCGCTCTTCATAGAAACTTTTCTCTATCAAGTTATTCACGATTATTCCAGAATATAGAGATCCAGTAATCTTGATAGTAGATACGTGACACTTTATATGCAAAGTATTATGTGACTGTTATCGAAGTTGACTCACTACACTAAATACACAATGGCTAATGTGCAAGATTATATTACCTGTTTAAAAAAAGAATAGTATACGGCTTTTTTTGCAAATAACTTTTGACAGAAAAGAATAAATGAAAACGTCATAATTCAAGAGTTTTGTAAATTCTTTTCTATCGATTTTTAGTAAATAACATATAAAATAGCCTAAATGCTATACATCCTAACGTTTTGATCTGGTTTCTAGTATTTTTCGATTGAATTATGAATTTTTTAATATCAAATGAAAACAGCCTGAAAACTCTACGTTCTGTAAAACTTGGATTTTGCTAAGTTTTTAATGGTTCTCTAATAGTAAATATGTCCATGAGACTTAGTATGGTCGATTACATATAATCCACTCGTTTTCAGATTGCCAATAGTCTCCAGGTACCAGTTCTGGGATTTCAGGAAAACTTGATATCATGTTCCAACCGCTGAAAATCAAGGTCTCACATGACTCCTTATTTGAAGAGAACACTTTGCACTATCAGTTCATGTGAAAAATCAACATGGCGCTATTGGACATTTTTGAGACACGATCTAGTTTTCCAAAGATCAACTAGAAAACCTGTTTCAAGAAATCCTTCTGAAAAAATTTCTGCTTATGGAAACATGCTCCCAAATTTCTTCTTTCAAACAGCGATAAGCGCAGTTTGCTAGTCCTTTTCTATCAAAAGTTATTCTGAAAACAGCTGTATACCATTCTTTTTTTAACCAGATAATAGGTGCATGTAAAAAACAGTTATATAGTCACATGATGTGTAACAGTGTCTGCCACTGAGTCCTTTCATGCAAGTTCAAGATCTTTAGAAATCCACCATGAACTATCATCTACCACAAATTTTTTTAATGATAGATTGTATAGAATATCAAGTTACCTATGTGCACAAGTTATTGAAACTAACGAGCAACTTTTTATCGAGCCATAACTTTTTTATTTGAACCCAGTTCCCCTTACTATGGTTGCATGATAAACTGAAATTTTCATAACTATAAACGTATTCGTTAGTTCTTATAACTTGTGTGCATAGGTAATTTAATATACAACTGGATTTCAAGTGGTATTAAGAAAATTTGTTCAGATAAGTTTCTAGAGATTCGTGATTTGAGCAGAAGTTCTGAAATCAGTGTATGTCAAGTAGATTTTATGAGAAAATTCATCACAGAACTAAAAATCACTAACTATTTGTTTTAATTATGTACGAAAATTTTAAAAATAAACAGAAAACACGATGCATCAGCATGATCGGGTACGCAAAAAACTAATGTCAGGTTCAGCAAAACACCGACTATTCGTCGAAATTTTTCAACCACGTCTCCACCCGTCTTGTTTCTGTAAAAGTCTGACTGCAGGAATCAGTACTCAGAAAAAAAGTATTTCAGATAGTGAGCAATCTCGCCATGCGTCAGTCTATTCAAAGCAATGTACAACTTCTCCACTGTCCTAAACCAGTCTCCTAGTGACACCATTCGAATGATACGGTCCGTGCTCTAATTAACTAGATCATAAAAAGGTTTTTCCAGTACATTTAGGTTCTAATCGTGAGAGGATTTATCTGTAGTGATTTATCAGTAGTTTTTTCATTTAACCTATTCTACTGAGTCTACTTGTCAGCTTTCCAATAAGTTGGCCTCTTAGTACTGATGATTGTGTGCATTCTGCGTCATCCATTCACTACATATTAGAATCGAAGAGCCGTGTGCACAAATTAATTTTTTTTTTGCATTCTCGAGGTATTTTTATATTGATTTTGCACAAAAATATTTACTTTGAATCATGATATATCGAATAATTCTATAGCGATGTATAAAATTAGAAAAAAGTAAAAAATGCGTATAAACCGTTTACGCTATTATCTTAGACATGATTGTAGTTACAACTCTAAAAATGAGATAGCTGTTTTATCTGAGAATTATAAGCACTTCATGTTATTTACAGGTAAATATAACGCTTTCTTTCCAGTACATAAAGAAGGATAAAAACTCCAGTGAAAATAAAAAAATGATTGAGTAGAATTGAAAAAAAATGTTCGGTTTTTGCATAAATGTCTTCTGCAGATGATAATATACCAAGGTCATCAAATGAGTGTGCATTATTTATTACAATGAAAAATCGTCATCCACAAAGTATGATCATGATATGGCATATTTCCATCAAACGGTAAAAATAACCGTCCGTAGTTATGTTCTATTATTCTAATTCATATTTAAGCGTAAAATAATAATCAATATCGCGATGAAAACAGTATATATATGGACATGATAGTTATTTACTCATCTAAAACCCCACATAATAAAACTAAAAAGGTAACTAATTTTAATCCTTAATCTTAACATTTCACATTTTTCACATTTTCTCAAAACTATTCGTTAGCGCAGTCTGTCGCATTATTGAACTTTCTATATAAATTATGTTATATAAAATATAATATATAAAAATAAATATTCCCTATGATCAGATGTCTATTGAGTATTAGATTTAGAATACACGCACGCATCAGTACAAAATTTCTTCATTAAAATAATTTAGAAATTCTACATATTCAAATGAGAAAAATAGAAATTGTTATAAATTTTGATTGTTATCAGATCAGAATAGTGACAGCAAATAAAACTTCGGTTTTTTTCTACCTAATATTTGTTTGAGATTAATCATAAATAAACTTTCTTTCACGTTCTTTTCAATAAAACAAAAAGAGTCAAAATGTTCGTTTATATTGGTCTTTCGACGAAGTTCTTTTATTTTCTCAAGTATTCTTCATAGTCAAATATCTGAGATATCGTTTTCTTTTTATTTTAAACGAATTTTTGTTGTGAATCGAGAAAAGACTACTTGTTGTCATAGAATTTGTAAAATTGTTTCTTTGTTTTCTTATGATTCTAGACTAGTGGAACAGAAAAATTGTATTATACAAGTGGGAAACATACACTTTAAAAGTCCAAAATCTATCTTGATATCTTGTGTCAGCAGTATCCCTATCAACATCTATGAGAAAATTTGCGAGTATTATTACAATAAAGTTTTTCAAGACTTAGAAGTAATAACCATATAGATTGATTACTTGTGAGTTTTCATTTACTGTAGAAGGAACTAATAGGAAAAAATTTATAATATTTACACATCTATCTAGTTATCATATCTATTTGACCCCCATTCAACAAAAAAAAAAGAAAAACGGAAAGAAGAAGGAGTGTATGGTCTATGTATTACAAAAAAATGTTCTTGGTTAATTTTTACAGACAAGATAATACATATAGAGAGAAGATAAAGTTGTGTACACCACCAACGAAGATCGAGAACAAGGAAAAAAAAGTACATGAAACCTTATCTATGATAAAATACGATATTTTGACTTGTTCTCTCTTGCTCGTTCTCGATCTCTCTCTCTCTTCTTCTCTCCGTTTATATATAGAGACAGACATATTTAAACCATGACAAAAAGAAAAACACAGTAGAAGAGAAAAATTTTCGGGAAACAGAACAGTGGGAAAAAAAATAATAATGAGTGACGCGTACTCACCCTTCGCATAGAGAACGAGCATTATATATATATCACTGTTAGATATCTTATATATCTCACAACTTAAAAGCCAGTTATATACGGAAAGAGAACGAAATAAAGCGCGTTAAAGATAATAAAGAAAGAATATAACCAAAAAATAAATTATAAATATTGTCTTCTCTGTATGTTTGTGTGTGTGTGTGTGATGTATGTGTATGTGTGTGTGTGTGTGTGTATGTATGTATGAGCATGCACAGAGAATGAGACAATGAGCTAAAATGAATCAGTCTTTAAGCTTTGCAGAGAGGAGAGGAAGAACATTGTCTATCAAGATCTGACGATTTAATTAGATATTCGAGAAAGAGAGACGTGCGTACATCTTTTTGATTTGTTGTTGTTCAAACCACGTGCGTACCTAAGAATTATTTATATGAGTTACTCAAACTACTTTCATTATTTGTTTAAGAATAAATTTTTCGTTCGTTATCTATTGTTATTATGTCATACGTAGTAGTACCAACGTTTTCAATAAAAATCGGTTAATGCGTTTAAAATTTGGTTATAATTGTATTTTCACTTTAAACAATAATTATGCGTTATTATCATTATTTAAGAAATGTAAATATTGGAAGAAAATGGTCTAAAATTGCTTTTCCATTAACGGCATTTTTTCTTAGTCTGGGTAAGTAGTTCATTATTATTCTAATTCCCTCATGATACTTGAAGTAAAGTAGGTTGAAAAGTGAAACATTTTGCAGAAAATTTCTCAGTAAAACAGCATAATCAGCAGCATAGCATAGAAATGTTATTCTCTTAGTGAAATCGTGTGTAAAATACAATGGAATTTGCTAAACTTAATACAATTTGATTTCCTGTGTATTGTAATTAATTTCGGAGTGATAATCAATTAACTCAATTATCCTTCGACTCTTTTAATTCAGCTTTAAATTATTAATTTGTTTCATTCCGACAGATGTTTAGCAAAAATCTTCAAGCTGACCATAATAGAGCACAAACAGAGTGGACTTTGTTCTTATTCTTATACATCCTTTTTTCTCTATTAACATTTTAATTACAAAATCTCTTTTGTCAACTGTATGACCTAAATTGCACTAAAATTGTTGATAATTACTTCAACATCCTACTCACGATGTATTTAGTAAAACTGTCAGATGAGACCATACGAATATTTTCCAATAGAAATTAGTGTTAAATAGATTTCTATAGTGTTAATATAACATAATACGAAAAAGCACAACTTTTTATTTCAAATTATTCTTCTGTTTTCTCTTTATACTCAAATATTATGAATATACGTTTGTTTACTATTCACTTGGAGAGAGTAAGATCAAGGTTATGTGGCAACAGCTGGTTTTTGTGTAAGCGTAAAATATGTATCTTAAGTTCAATTATTTTCGATATTGAAAACGTATGAGTTGTACCGAATGACTACGATTAGTCAGATTAAAATTGGAGACTGAAAAAATATGTGTTTTGAAATTGGAATATTTCTTTACCTTTAACATGATTAACTTTTTTCTCTAAGATTATTATCAATCTTCTCGAAACTTTTAATAGCAGTATATATTATAGTTAAAGGCACAGGTTTAGTTAGTGTTCTAAATTAGTGTGTAGTATAAATATTTTTTCTTCATTTACGAATGAAAACACCGATTATGTTACATCTTTCTTTCTCCTATTATTTTTGACATATTGCACATCAGCTGTTAGTAAAAGAATGTTGAATGGACTGTTCGTTGAAATTTTATAAATATTATTTACTTTACATTTATGTGTATGTCTGTATATGTATAGAATTCTTTTGTTTTTGATAACAAAAAAGAACAGAAAAACAATTGATTTTTTTAAACTAATATATTTAATATTTTCATTTGAACTAGGTGAAGAAAATAAAAAGAATAAATTAAATTGTACTGAAATGTTATTTTTGAATCTTCGCAAAGTCGTTACTTTATAATTAAGATTGGTTCTCTTATGGTTGTTGAGTATTGGTAATAACCGTGAAAGATGGTATTATAGTGTTAGATTTCTTAGATTTCAAAAACAACACGGTCTCAATTGATGATATTGATCGTTCGAGAATATTCAGTTCTGTTTATGCTATGCCATCTATTTGGTATTTGCTGTTTTTCCTATGCTATATAAAATGTTCATTTCCTACTCAATGATTTACTACAGTCTAACTTGAAAGATGATATATATGTAAGATTCTTATCATAGTTACGTTAAGTTAAAGACAGATCGTCAAAATTAGCGTAAGACATCTGAAGATTACGTTGATTGTGGAGCCTTGTTCTTGACATATCTCGACCTCGATTGAGATTACGACGACTACTAGCACTACCCTCTTTTTTATGTTTTCTGACGTTCAATAGATAAATAATATAGGACGCTTATATGAGCCACTAGAAAACTTTTCTTCTGTCTATTTTTTTTTTCTTTTCTGTCTACATTGTTATTCTCAAACCATTTTAATAAAAAAAAAATGTATGTACCAGTCTCACCTTTTCTGTATGAACTAATTAAATTATTAACTATTTTGTTTTGTTGTCTTTGCTAAAACGCTTTTCACTCTTCACTAACCGTATTTACAATTCGTATATTATATTTTTCAATAATGATGAAAAACTAAAAAATATGATTACACTCTCGATTCAAACGCAAACAAATACGACACAAATATCACCGTTTAATAATCATAATCAATTGCTTGATTACCACTCAAATGGTAAGAGAAAATAAAGTGTAGAAACAGATTATTAAATAATTTACCCTTTAGTCTCGTAATATCTTACTCTAATTCAAAACAATTTTTTACGAAAATAAAAGATTTTAATGACGGTAGTAGTTGTTACTGTAGCAGATGATGACTGTGCATTTTCACACTAATAAATAGTGAACAAACAAGAGTGAAAAGAAATTCATTATGGTTGAAATTCTTTGGAGAATATTTATTTTCTCTATTGTTTTGATTACTGTTTTTTAGTTTATTTTTCTAGAAAAATAAAATAAAAATTGGATATTATTATAGTCTACTTTTTTGATGAATTTTTGATTGTTTTTTCATATCTTCAATTGAATAATATAAAACAAAAGACTGAAGAGATTTATTTAAACCAACATTTATTTAATTTATTTAAACATTTAAAACAAGTTATATCAATATGACATTTATCATTGAAATATCTACAATCAATAGATAGTGAATTAGTCACATACGCTAATTGAGAAGGAAAAATATTATTAAAGTATTTTTTTTATGGTAAAATGTCATAACAATTGTTTTGTACGTCAAGACTATTAGTTAAATCCATTTATATCTGAATTTTTTTTTTGTGGATGGATTATCCTAGTTTCTATTGATTCTTTTAAAGAAACAGAATTCAAAGAAGCAAAAATGGGCTTATTGTATAAATTGTGAAATTTTTGAATTAGGAGGAGGATTTGTCATTTTACTGATTATTTTAGTTGCTCTACTTCTTTCCTGCAGCTATGAGATTTTATTTGGTCTGATTTAAAGAAACGGCTTAAACTAATATAATCGAAAATTGTAAACTGACTTTTTCTGATTTAATAAAATAAAAACATTGAACAACTCGCTTCGAAAATGCACAATGAGTTATGTCATAACTCAACAAGTTTTGTCTTGTTATCATAGATATTTTCGCCTTTTCAAGTTACCTTTCCTTTTCAATGAGATAAAAGATAGAATAATGTCAATAAACCTGAAAAAAAGGGGATAAAGAGTACTTGATGACTGTCACTTGAAAAAAAAAGAAAGATATTGAAAAGACCCTATGTTGAGAGTAAAAAGATTCTAATACTAATTAATACTTTCGAAGAAATATTAATTATTAAAGTATTTAAAAATCTTAAATGTAGTTATGTTCTTGATATTTTGAATGATAAACATTTGCATAAATCATTAGTTGCTACTGATACAGCGATTTAATTGAGCACATGATTGTGTATTTGTATTTTGTTGATATTTATGCATATTTCCAAATTATAATTGATTTCTGCTCGAAAAATTTATTGTTGAAAAAGAAATAGTCTAATCATGAAAGAAGCACTAAGTAACCGTTCAATTATTATAGACAAGTTTACTCATCTTCTACGTGTCAGTGTGAAACATCACATAAGATTAAAATTATTTATTTAGTGTTTATTGAAAGTGTGTAACAGTTACGTTGTACACAGCTTTGTGTTTTTATTCGGTCTTCTATAGTAAGCTGTAGAAATTAACAATAAAAACGTGGAAATGTTATGTGGATGAAAAGTTTTCTTCAATTATTCATGACAAAAAGGAAGCTATGCGGTAGATTTACTAGCCAAATTGTATTATAAGAGGATTATAGATCGAAATTGTTAGTGAGTGATATCAATTACAACGCTTTTGTTTGTTTGTGCTTAAAATCACATTCACAGCAGGAATCTATGCAAAGTGTTTAGTAAATTAACTGATAGTTTTTTATTTCTACAAAATAAATAGTAATTAAATATTGTTTTTTTTCTCATATGTTATAGGTCAACAGGTGGCATCAACATCATCGAACACTAATACTCACAACGGTCATTCAATTGCAGGATCACCAGCAGATGGTCGCCTTCCACATTCCGATGATGATAAAAGATCTTCAGAAACAATCAAAACGTGGTCTAAATCTGTATTATCATCGTTGACATTACCATTTCTTGGTAAAACACATCACACTCAATATACAACGGCTTCACCATATTATCACCAACAACAACAACAAAATGGTTATATAACAACATCTGGAAATCATGGAGACGATTCGTCTTATCATCAAGTATCAAAGTCGGATATTCACACAGTAGATTCACCAGATGGATATGATAACCATACACGTTTTATACCATATAACACTAACAATAGTGATACTATTGTTACTCTTCCCGAACGAACTCGATCAACACCATCTATCTCATCGACAGACAGTGCAGCCGATGTAACTTCGTTATTACCAACATCGCCATCAACACCGGCTCCACTATTTCAGCGTTTTGTAAAAGAACATGCTATTTGGATACCAGTACTTAGTATATTTTATTTTACATGGTTCATCTTTGTTGTTGGTATTATGGTTTTGCACATTATTGTTTACTTTGTGACAATCATACTATATTTTTTCAATGACAAAACGCGTCGATTCGTTTTAGCATTATTTATCTATTTGATCTATGTACTAGTGTATGATTCAATGAGAGTTGTACCAAATTATTTAATATCAAATATCCATACAGAAGATGTTTACAATATTGAAAAAAAATTATTTGGTATTTATAGTAATAAACGATTAGTGACATTCAATGAATATTTTTATAATCATCATATCGGTGTATTAGATGTATTGACAGGTGTTCTATACCTTAATTGGATACCAATACCTCTGTTGTACAGTTTTTATTTATATCGTTATAAACGTAAACGTGATTATTTAGATTTTGCGTTAACATTTCTATTAACGAATATCATTGGATTTATTATCTATTATATTGTACCAACAGCGTAAGTAGTCTTTATTGTCAATAACGAAGTTGATTCTATCATCTTTTATTCCATTCTAACATTTGGTAGATAGTTAGAGAGTGTGTACGGATCGCTGACAAAGTTGAGGATATGTGATAATTGCTAGAAGATAGACAATCATTAAATCGTTGAGTGAAACGGATAATTATTAACTGATAGTATGATTTCTTGGTCTCGCATCAAATCGCCCGCAATACAAGTAAAATTATTAAGATGAGTGATTTTGAGTCGACCCACACGGCCCGAAGTGTACTGATTTGTTTATTACTTAGTAGTATTATTAAAATGTCTAAAAGTACTCTTATTATTCTTTTATTTTTAGACCTCCATGGTATATTGAATTATATGGTTTTGAAATAAAAACAGATATTAGCGGAAATCCAGCTGGTTTCACCTATTTCGAACAAATCACAGGTTTTAAAATATTTTCGAGCATGTATGCAAAGAATGCCAATGTGTTTGCTGCCATACCATCATTACATGCAGCCTATCCATTATTATGTGTACTCTATGGAAATTTAAGTAAAAAATTATGGTTACAAATATTTTTTGTGTTATTCACATTAGGTATATGGTTTTCAGCCGTTTATAGTAGACATCATTACGTTTTAGATGTTCTTCTTGGGGCAACATGCTCGTTATCTGCTTATTTGATCTACAAAATATTGTCAACAAAAGTACCAGCAGTAATTAAAGTTTTAAATAATTATGAAAAAATTATTTGAAAATAGAAAATTTCTTTTTTTGTTATGTGGCTTTACGTTTTCGTCGTTGTTAGGTACAGAGGCTATTTTTGTTCTATTTTTTGCGTGAAAATTAAATCAAAAACTTGTTTAAATTATTGTCTTATTTCATTTTTCTTACAGAAATTACTGGTGATTTGCTTATCTATTTGTATTTTTTCTTTTGTCAGATTAAAGTGAAAATATATATTATTTGAATTCTTTTTTTCTGTCGTTTTGTTTGTTCAACGAAATTCAAGAAACTGGAACCGCGTCAACTTTCGACAATCGATCTAGGTCATATCTAGGTTTTCTTCTTCTTGTGTACTGTAAAAGCATTTTGGTCTGTTCCGTTTTATGTTTTTGCTTCTTTGATAATAGAATGTTTTATGATTTTTACACAGTATAAAAAAACAGAATTAAAGATGAAAGTCCAAAATCGTCAAGGTCGTACATAGGTAAATAATGGGTTTATCATCATCTCCCTATACTAAAAGTAATAAAAACAGACCGTAAGAACTTTAGTTCCCTACTGATTAACATTGAGAATTTGTTATTTATAAAACTTTATCGAAAGAAAATTGGAATTGGTTGATGGTAATTATAAATAGCGTACAGCTGCAAAACAACAGCAACAGCATCGTATATGCTTTTCAAAATCTGACAGCAGTTTCGTCAGTAATACTTAGTTATCCAATATCAGTTCTTTTTAGAACATTTAAAGGAAGTCTTTAATAATATTTACAAATAATCAGTTAGCGTTCAACCACTGTCAAACGTCTTATAGGCAGTTAGTAGACAAACTTGGTCTACCATATATCGAAAAGAAAAATCATGGTAGTCTCTTCTAAAGAACTTTTTAATTCACTTTTTTCTGTCCAAGCATTATCTTTCAAATTAGATCGCGATAATAAAGTCACACAACAGAACAGACCAGCTTTAAATAGTGAAATATATGAATCCTTTTTGCTTGTCTTCATGTTTCTTTTTTTATCGTTATGGAAGAATTATGAGTTTATACAACAGCTGAATACCCTCCATATTACTTGGCTAAGATACTACTTTCTCCTATGGACAGATGTTTGAGAAAAAATATGAGAAAACTTCTTGCCGACATACTTGTCGTTTTCACGATAACTGAAAAAATACAAACAACACAGATTTATTACTCCCGTATACAACTTTTATTGTGAAAATAAAAGTTTATAATTTCTGTTACAATAACCGCAAACCCTACTGCCTTTTCTGAAGGACTCAAGATTATCAAGTTCCTTGTCATCAACAATTGGCGATACCATCAAACAACGACTGTGTACATTTTTTTTTGTAAACGCTATGAATATTTAGGACTGGCATTTGAATGCTCTTCGCTTAATAGCAGATGGCTTTACTTGTATCATAGATATAAAAGATGGTTTGCATATTTTCTAATCTAGATCTTGCTAAAAACCCGTAAATAACGTTTGATCATTGTTTTGAAATATTTATGTTTAAAAAAGACTTTTTTTAATTTAAACTTTGATTATTGTTGTCTTTTACAAGAAAAATGAAGAAAACATATGTTAGGTCTGGAGACCTAAATAGACCCTGGAAGATGATGCTACGATATTGCATCATCACTGCATCAGACTAAGTCAACGAGATGAAACGGTTCTAAAATGGTGCAAGGACATGAACCTGGATGATGACGTAACGACAGTACATTAGTCGAAGTCGACAAGACATCGAACAATTCTAAGATGATGCAAAGAAATGTTATATCAGCCTTCTTTTCTAGAAAGGATGTAACAGATTAGTATATATATGTGCGTGTTTGGTAAAATAAAGTGTGTGCTATTCTTGTCTAAAGTTTTCTCAAATAAACGTTAGGTATCAAAGATCTTCGTTCACTTGGGAACCTAACAAAATAGATGAATAATGAGAAGCAATGAAATGCAAGTAACGGCCGAAATTCAGCCTATTGAATGGGAAGGAAAGTCATAGTCTTCCAGACAATGTATGAATACATGTATCTTCCGAATTCTAATTGTCCGACCTACAGTCATTCGACACTGATTGATCAATATAATGCTGCGGTTCTAGCGTTTTTTGGACTCAAATCCATATTCTGGTCTGTTCAGAGACACGGTAAAATTCAACTGTTGTGCTTTTATCCGATGGAAACCGAAAACTTAAAGAGCTACCAGTGCTTTCTGCCAGAAATGGTATGTATGAAGTGTCATACATATATAATACTAGCGGAGGTACCCGATGTAGAGTGAGTTGCCTTGAACTTTTCCATCTTTAACAGGACCTTCCCCGCCGTGCACAAATTGAGATGCTTAGCCACACCGACTATATGATGTGAGAATTTAGTTTACAGCGTGTAAATCTGCTTTGGTTCTTTCTACCTATCACCATTTCTATCACACACCTCTGCATTAATTGTAAAAAAGTAGCAGTAGTAGGCTTACGATCGTACCTTACACTTCCAGCTGTCTGACAAAGCGACGCACATTTATTGTGGTTAAGTCTATGTGAAATGCTACTTAAAGCAAGTAGTCGCATGGATCTGCCTCGACCTTCTAGTATATTAAATAGAACTGTGTTGAGACTCAGTGACGCTGGTCGTAACAGAGCTACAGTACCCATCGCCCCTTTGTGCCGCACCTACGTTTGATAAGGTTAAGTGGCAGTAGGAGAGGTTCAGTCTCGAATTCACAGCAAGTTTTGTCATTTGATGAAGAATTGGGAAAAGTCGCCGTGTCGGATGACCTGTGTGAAATTTCACCTAGGCCCCTATTACCCGTTCCCGATGACCATGTCGACCCTCTTTCAACTTTCCTTGAAACCTAAGCAACTAATGTGGAGAGTTCGGTGACCTTAGCTATCGCAGGAACTGAATGTATAGCGTACAGACAGACAAACATTCTTCTTCGTAGAGATATATCATAACGTAGCTATCATTGCATCCACTCTACGGAGCCATATCGTTCCACCTGGGTAATGCACTCCTTGGATCGTTCCGTGGGACGTATTTTCGAAAAAGTAGGAGGATATTTTTGGCGGGAGGATCGATATTTTTTCGACTAAACGGGTCGTCCACCTTCCTCTAGGTGAGAGGAAGGCCTCTGAAAAGGTTTTGAGGGGGGGAATAACACTCCTCCACTCCATTTTTCCTCTCCATCCCTCCGCTGTCGAAACACCCTCGCTGAGTTATCGAGAAAACAATTCCACTTCAGACTTCTCCGATGAGACTCACTGTAGCGGTCCAACGATCAGATTACTAAGTATCCCAGAGATAAAAGTTTTATATTGAAAAGTAGTCCTTGACCAAGGGCAGTGGGAAGATATAAAAGCAAGATGCAAGTACCTCAGAAATCGGAGAACATAAAAATCCGAAAATCTTTCAACCATTTTTTGAAAACTGGGTGGGAACTCGGGCGGGGCGGGCNAAAAAAAACCCCAAAATTTTTAACCAATTTTTTTAAACAGGGGGGGTAACCCCCCCCCCCCCCCTCCTTCGGTCTCTCCGACCCCCTCTTGACCTTCCCCTAGACCCAAGGGTGTGCCATGCAAATTTTAGCTGCTTTAGCTCTTACAGGGACTGAATGCATAGAGAACAAACAAACAAACATACAAACAAACTTTCTTCTTTATATATATAGATTAGTAATAACAAAATGAAAAAGATGAATGACTTGTCGACAAAACGGTCTATTTACACTTCATTGATTTGATTTGATATTTATTTCTGTAGAAACAGAACAAAACAGAAATCTTGTTCCATGCCTGGGTAATTAAGTAGAAAAAGGTTTTAAAAACGCTTATAAACTCTACCACCAAAAAGAAAAGAGAAAAAACAACAATAAACACACGTATCATTTTAAAGAAACAAACAACAACAAGGAATCTCTACACTTCTAGCTATTCTTGAAGTGTTTGTTTAAATTGTCTAAGACTAGTAGTAGAGACTACCTCTTCAGGTAGATCGTTTCACTCTATGCCGTTAGAAAGAAAAAAGAAGAAGCGATATGAGCCTTAGTGGCTGTCTCACATAGGACAGCTCTAGAATGATTCAATCGTCTTGAGTGACGATGCACCAAAGGTTGAATAAAACCAAAGTTTGAAAGAGGAGACCTACTTGTGATAATTTTATAGAAATGTAAAAGCCGAAAAAATTTTCTCCGCTTATCTAGGTCAGGAAGATTTAATTATTGCATCAACTCACTAATAAACCATCAAACTTTTTATAGATTAAACGAGCACCTAGTTTGGTGACTATGTTTAGTTGTTGTTTCATAGTAGACGCTAGCATAAACTACGAAGGCGTAGCCTAACTTACTAAGGATGCAGGACTGATATATTAATAGTTTAAGTGGATATGGTACCTGTTTAAATAAGTTGCATAAGTCCAGACGACGACGACATGCAAGAATAACATCAGAAACATGCTCATTCCTCAGAGTGCAAATCGCTTCAAGAATTTTATCATTATTGGGAGGAATAATTTTGAAGATAGAATTAAATTAAGTGAAAGAAGACATTAGACAGGCACTACCTTGCGGAACAAAACACTATAAAAAATATCGTTGAAAAGTCCTGCTTTATAACTGTCTGGAGAAGTACTATCTTTACCCTACAGGACTGTCGCTGATAAGTCATTATCCCGCTCGTGAACTTTGTTTATTCCACTCTAAAACGTTTGAGTCGTTTTGAAATATTTAGAGAAACTCTCAAAATGAACTTGAGACTAACTTGTTTGTTTTTTTGATGCGGTAATGTTTGAATTTGGGAAGGGATGAAGGGAATGTTGTTTTTTCCATTGTCGAAAAGCAACATCCCGTTGCCATCTAAGAGGAAAAGTAGTAGTTTCCGTAGTTTTCCAGATTTGAATGAAACACACTGTAAAACGGTATCATTCAATATATTCTGAAAATCAAAGAGAGCATCGTTAACGTTCAAAACGGAAAAGGTTTGGGCACTGCCAATAAAACAGAATGTTCCAGTCACACTCACAATAATCTTTCACACAACTAACGGGAGTAACTAATGGGATATAAAACAGTAATTAATTCTGGTTAGAATAGAATGAATCTATTAATGAGGATACTCGGTTCATGGCTTTAGCTAGACTTTCATTTGTCAAGTTGTTTGTTTCAATAACAAACAACGCTTGATCTTGATCAAGTGTATGCGAAAGTTATTTTGGATCCAATAATGATTAATCCAATCCTTTCAATAGTTTAAAGACCATTTACATTTATTGTCTGTATTCTTAAAATAAAAATAAATTAACGTACATGTCATGTTATATATATATTCAGAAATAAGATTTTAGATGTTTGGGCATAACCAATACAATTATTTATTGTTTATTTCATTCTTTATTGATGATGATATAATTGACTAACGAAATAGAAACAAAATATCAACATTCTCTGCTCATTCGAAAATAATTATCGAAAATTTTGCTGATGTAAGATCAGTAACAAGTGAGCTTGTCGATTTAACTGATCTAGTTGGTTTGGAAACGAGTTCTGGTTGTCAGTTAGAAGAATAAGAACAACATTCTAGTTTAGAAAAATTATCGTGCAACATAAGCGGAAAATATTCGTGAGACACGTCCACTATACTGGTATGAAGCAATCTGTTTAAACTGAGCGTTGAATAAATTGACGATGGATGTTCCATAAATTGCATAGTTATTCTATTTGTGTTCAATGGAGTTACTCAGTATGTACAAAATAAACACGTATCTATTATTTTGCATGTTTTGTTCAAAGAAATTTTGTCCACAAGTAATCATAAAAGAGCATCTCTATCATATTTAGAAATATTACATATATTAGAAACCACTTAAAAGGAATCAACATGTAACACACTAATAAAGCATTTCTAGGCTACCTGTATATGCAACTTTATTTCTATTTAAGAAGGAAGTAAACATTCGTATACGAAAAAAGTATTTTCTAATAATTTAAATATTGTAAGTGATTTTTTGTATAAATCTGAGTGTATGCGAGATTAGTTTGATCAACAAGTGTAACATGAAACCATGTTGCTGAATAAAAGTAACTGTATACAAATTTAGAAGAAAATAAGACATAGTTGAACGAAAAAGATGACTACTATACTTGAATGAGTTTGGACTTTCAAAAGCAAAAAAAAATCTTGATAATAACATATTGTAGGCCTCGATTCTTGCAGTAATGGAATCAGAAAAAGGTGAACAACAGAAATTATCTTCAAAAACTATAATATGAATAAAAATTTACGAAATAGGGAGGGGGAGGGGGTACAGTTGTTTTTCCACACCGATGTTTAGGCAACTAGAAAAATATCTCATCAACAGCTTGTATATACAGCTAGACTTCTTTCTGAAATGCTCGTCGCGTGATTTTATCCGAACAATAAAAATAAAATTGCACAACGGAACCACTTTTCAAGTCAGATAAAAAATACAATAATAACAACAATTTTATTTTCAATAAGAACAAGATATTTTACGAAGAGAGAGAGAAAGAGAGAGAGAGCATTAAGAAGATAAAACACGGTGTTAAAACGTTTTTCATGTGATTTATTTTTGAAAGAAAAAAATGAAAAATTGAGAAAAATCGAACGAAAAATTATATTGTTTTTCCATCCTCGTTTGTCTTACACATATTCTGACTATTTCGATTTGATTTTGTCACTAATTATTGCTGTTAAATCGAGATCAGCCTTACATGTTGCTTGAATATGATTACGAATACCTTGTAATGCATTTTTTAATGCATCTTTACTAGATGCAATTAACATTTTTCGTTTGATTGTTGCTGTATCTGGTGCCCTGAAAAAATAGAAAAAAGTCTCAATACTACAGTTAAGTTCCTATGTTGTTAATAGACTCTGTAAGTAACAAAAACTCAATGATGAGGTTAACTTGATAAATCTAGACATATGATCTCATCACTCATGAGGTAGAAACCGTATTTTCAGCTCTTGTTCTTGTCTCGTTTACTATAAGTCTCGGATAACCGTCTAAGCTTAACGTTTAAGTTTTATTATTAAGTAACAATAACAAAACATCGAGAGAGCGCTAACTAAGTGCAAAATCATTGAAGCTCTAGGAGACTTTTTTGTTGAACTTTTTGGTCTTGAAAAGACCAACGAAAAACATACCACGAAATAAAATAAATTTCTGTTCGAGAACCTTCACTTGTTTCATAAAATATATCAATCACTGCATATCGAACATCATTTTCGGGTAAATCCTCGACCATTAGTTCCCATTTTTTATCTAGAAGATAAAAAAAAGAAATTATTCAATAAAACCATAAAGCAAAAGCGGTCAGACTTACTTTTTTCAGCACTTGGTGCATTTTGTGGTACTTTGGTGGTACCTTCATTCAAGACAACAATTTTTGATATATCGTCACTGAAACCAAACACGAGATAGCCAATATTTTTCTTGATTTTGAAGTCGTGATATTTTTCAATGACGGAATTATCAACTTTGACACCAGATGCCTGAAAAATAAATCAATAAAGAAACAAAATACGGAAAAGCTTTTATCAATACAGAACGAATAAATAAGAATAAACTATTGTTTATTTACTTATTTAAATATTCAGAAGAAAAAAACCATCAAAATAATCTGATCACTCTCATTCAACTCATTCTAACTACGTTGAAGGGCGGAGCAACTAGCTACGAACAAACAAAAAAAAAACACGTTGTTTTTTTTTATCGATGTTGTAACATACCCACCATATGCTATAAGCAATTACAAAACATATGTGGTGCCAAAAGAGAACTTTTGTGGAGAATAAACACCAGAAACTGCTAATTCAGATTTAGAAGTGGTTTATTGCAGATTAAGTCCTCGTCCGATTCTGTACCAGTTATTATTTCATTTTTCTTAATCTATTATTCAGATACGATTACATATTTATAAAAATCTCAAGATCTACAGTTTGTAAATTTTTCCATACGAAGTAAAACATAGTTAACTGTTGGTCTAGTTTGTTTCTGCTCTTACCATGGTTAGTTAGTTGTTTATGTCGTTTGTAGAAGATGTGTATTTACCGTCAGAAGAAATTCTTCTTACTTGATACTATATAACAACGTCTTATTCTTTTTTTCTCTAGAAAAAGTATATCTGTGTGAAACTAGTTTAGGCGTTTGTTGTGTGTTTTACTACTATTACTGTTATTATCACAATTATTCTTTTTTTCGGCCCAAAAAGCATCAGTATACTGTCATAGTACATAAACAGTTCGATATATACTCGTACATGTACAAAAAGCACCATGAAGAGAAATGTAATAGATGTGTGTTAGGTGATTGTTTTTTGCTATGATTCACTTTAGATGTTCTCTGACTTCTTTTCCCTCCATACTAAAGCTTGCCTACAATTTTTTTTCCATTCCAACAACAAATTGTAAGCTTAACTATATATTCTCATCTTTCTCCTTCTTTTCCTAATGTAATTACTCTCTAACTATAACGTGTTAAAGATACATTTTTATGTCGGTCACTCGGTCCAGCAAACAACTTATTCTCTCACTATTACCCGAGGAGCAGTGATTTCTCTTTTTTTTCTAACAGTTCTTTGTTTTTCCCAGAATTCTTTCGAAATACTCAAAGAGAAGGAAAAAACACGAAAAAAAACAACCATAGTACGCATTTCTTATTGCCTTATATGGTCTGAGGAGGAAGAAGAAATCTAGTATAAAAACAGATAAATAGACGCAATATGTACATGTTCTACAGCTGATATTTGTGTTTTTGTTCTGATAGATGGCATTATATGTAGACCCTATTAAATACGTACGTTGAACTACTCGTCACAAACAAAAATGGATAACTCTATTTTACAAACATAATTTGTTGTTTAGTTACTATACGAAAACACATATAACATTCGAACAAACATACAACAAAGGCTTTTACTATGACTCATTATAAAGAAAAAAAACGTGGATGATAAGTGATAAAAATGTTTGATTAATCGAAAACAAAGCATAGATTAGTGAGAAGAGTCTAGGAGGTAAAGCAGTTGCAGTTGGTTTCTTACGAGTCGTTTTTTCATTGCTCCCTTGATAATCTTATTTATGTCTAGGACAAGCGGATATAGCTTAGCGGGCACACATCAAATCAACAGTTTCAGCGCGTTATTATCTATTCTGTGATTCTAAGCGGAGCCAGTTTTCGCTAAAATTTATGCGAACACCGGTATGGTAGCGATACATTCTAACAACAGGACCCCATTAGATGCGATCATAAAATAAACTAACAGTTGAAACAGAGTGCATTTGTTCTTTCATCTTATTAACACATGTTCAGTTATCCTAACGAACAGTTCAAGTTCTTTGGATACTATGAAGAAAAGATTTTTGATATCAATCGAAAAGCAACAAAAACAATTACAAAAACCCATTACTGTAAACTTACTGATCCTGACATGATGCTAAAATTAACTAAATATCACTATCTAATTGACGATAATAATGGTATTAAGGATTTCACTTTGATCAATAAATAGATCGATTGATGTAAAGTGTATTAAATGTGTTGATGATCGAAAAAATAAAAATAAAAAAGATGATGATGGAATACAAATATAAATATATGTTACGCTTTCGCAGCTATGTTTAATGACGATTTCAGTCGTGTATGTTTAAAACGAACAGGTGTCAAAACGAAGAAGAGAGAAAAAGAATCTAAAATATATAAATACACTGAATCGACGTTTCTTCTTTTTTTTTGGTGGTGAGTTATCGGCTACGTGTGTGTGTGTGTGTGTGTAGATGCGTATTCTTCACATATGAATATTTTGTGACACACATCGCTCACGCTTCTATTATTCGTTTTCGACTAAAAAGGAAACTAGAGAAAATAAAAACTTTTTTTCATTTCTTTCTTATCAAAATTCAAAGAGAGATAAATAAACTAGACAAGAATTTTATCAAAAGAAAATAAGACACGATGGAAAATTTTGATTGTTAGTAAAAGGAAAGTAAAACATACTCGGACCGGTGTTGCGGATTACTCATCCTATTTTTTTTTTAATAATCACCAAATATGGACATAACCATGACAATTTCGCAAAATAATGATTAATTAATGAGAAAATGAGACTCCTCACGTTTAAAGTCAACGGATAGCGAAGGAAAATCTAAATCAATTCAAGCAACTAAAATCTAAAGTGACAACTGTGACTTTTAACCATGGACTTAGTTTTTGCTCTTGTGCTTTTCCTGAATGAGTACATCTCTATTTTCGATCTTTATTCTAGATTCATACTCAAATTTCACCAAACAAAGAATCATTATTACTTATAATTTTGAAGAGGTTCGATACAAAGAAGTCGCGATGTTTGAGATGACAAAATCACTAGTTTAGTATGAAACTGGATGAACCTTAAGAAAGGAGGCTGACTAAGCACTTAAAAACGATTAGAATTCATAGATATATGACAGGGAGCTTATAGTGTTGGCATCTTCCAAAGGTTTATCGACGTTTACCATATGAAAACTACCTGCTTTTTCCTTGCAACGATTCAAGCCGGGAGATCGCGATATTCAGATCGGGCATGTCGAGAAACGGTGTTCACCTAAGTTTCGTCTTGAAGGCAGACAAAAAGTTCCCGTCGAAATTTTTGCTTCAGGTCCCCCTCAGGTGTTTTGCCTAAAATTTAGGACGAAAACTTTTTTTTCAAAACGCGTCGAATTATATATCATTCAATGCTGTTTTTTTGCGGTTTAAAATGAAATTGCATAGTATTTCTGCAATATGATAATTTCTGCATAGTATGCAGAAAACCGGATTAAAATGAAATTCAAAAGATACGCGAGAGAAAAGAAGATCCATGTCGTACAGTAAAACTTATCATTGTCTGAGTCTTTTTTATATTTTTATAATCAATTCTATCTCGTGTCACTTTTATTTTTATTTGTTTAATTTGTATTTGTTCTAGTTTATTAACTTTGTATCTTGTGTGGTTTTATTTCTCTTTTTATTAATATTCATCCAGCAGGTTTCTTTTTTAACTTGAGTCATCTGCATATATAATTTCCTTAACATAAAACAAACTGAAGATACCTCTCGAAATCCCCTAATTTTGTCTAACTATTATATTGAATTTTCTTTGTTTAATTAAGACTCAAGATAAACCTCTAAGTTAATTGTTATTTCGATTATATTTAAGTGCAAATGTGAAGAGAAACGCGCACTAGATGGTAGTAGTTGTTAATTGAGTTAAGAGCAAAACAGACCCACAATCAACGTTCAATGTTTTATGTTTATTGTAACGCTCAGCTCGCGACGTTTCATGGGTGCTAGAGTAATGATCAACAGTATGTATTTGTTCTGAACGTTATTTTTGGACACTTTCTTTGTATCTCTTCTTTAGGTGATGCTGTATGTTTGTAGAGGCGTTGGGAGAAAATTGTATTGGCTTCAATACGAAGCATCTTACATGCAATCGGAGTAATTTTCATTAGCTAACCAAAAAGGTGTGCGGTATAATGCAAAATTTCTCTAATATGGGCGTCTATTGATCGATTTCAACATAGTCACAAAACCGAAGTAGCCGCATTGTATAAGTTTTCGTATCATTTAGTTATTTCAATATTAGATAAATCAATGAATCAATTTTATTTTAGTCCATGATCTTAATAAAATGACAGTGTAATGACAAAAGTTCAACAAAGAACTTGTCTAGGTCATCCCCAGTAAAAAAGAAAAAAAAGATAGAAAATATGACATCCTGGTTCTGAAGACTTCTTCTCCTGCAGAGGCGGCGGAGCGTCTTGTAACTTAACATTTTCTCTCGCTCAAAAGTAATATGAAATTAGAAAAAAATTCTGGTCCGTGCTAGCATAGAATGATTTTTCGAAGGCCATCTCAAGGTTTAAAAGCTCTGTGGCCGCGGTGCTGACTGGGATATTCTTCATTCATGTATTTAGACCTTTCTTTTTTACCTAGATGTCTTTAGTAAAGAAAGATCTCCTTTTTTCTCACAACCCGGTCATGCTGAACTACGCCGGGCTAAAATCCCATGAGGCTTTAGTCTATGGAGTCTGGTAACTACATGGTTTCCTGCAAAGCAAATTATTTTAGTGTTACTAATTTGTTGATCGATACAGGTCTATCTAGATTAAATTCTTTTCATTCTCCAAAACTAGTCAATAATTTTATTTCGCGGAATTCATTTGAGAAAGTATCGCTCATTCTCGGCTATCTACAAGAGATAAAAACAGGATCTAGTTTTATTAAGAATCGAACAGTATGTTGTTGTTTTTTTAACAATTACTAGGTCAGCTCTAAAATTTCTGTAAACAGGGCTCCGAATTTGATTCAAGTTACAAATCTGGCCTATAAATTTTTGTCTTTCAGTTGCATGCAATCTGAGATAAAGCATAAATTTGACTTCATAGACTTCACCCTAATGAATGCTAAATTATACATGCGGTCACTGTAGAGAGCTTCCTTTATCCAGAAACTATCCAAATAGACAGTGAAATAGACGAGACGAGCAATAGTATTGTACGAAGGTATGTGGGATTAATCAGGCTTATGTTTGAGTAATTCAGGCATCTTTTTTCCGACGCTGATGCTTTCAAAATGTATCCAAGACTTTAATTAAGCTCTTTCCTACATGAGAATTTCTCTAACCGGTGCGAGCTTGTATTCTAGTTTAGTTTCATTAGTTTTTACCTCTACGCTGATTCCAAATCTGTTTAATGATATTTATTAGTTAAATGTAACAAAATGGATTAATATTGAAATTAATAAATGCTCATATTTTTTTGATTTGAGTAGCTCTTTTTGTTATTGGTTCATAGTGTTTATGTTTAACATTTTGTTGAAAACCAGATGTGTTTTTTCGTGGAACTTTATTGTTTTTTGTATATTATGTGTTGAACTTTTTCTTTCTGAATAAAGGCTAGTCTGATGAACACATCGAGCAGAAAATGAGAAAATGTTTTTCTATCAACTATCTGCGAGTGAACTCAAACGACATTAAATTTTAGCTAAGAAATATGGCAGGGATAGATCACTGCTAAAACTGATGGATAACTGATTAGAAACTAGACTATTGTCATTCATTGAAACATCTGATTGACATGAGATTATTTGCCATCAAACTGTGCAATTGATGAAAATATAGCTTTTTTCGTAGCTTTGTGGATGGATAGCGAGAAGCGAATTATTCTACGTGAATGCATCGAAACACTTGACCCAGGTTATATTTCTTTTCTAGATGAATTGTAGTTTTGTTTGTGCAATATGTAATCCTCGTCACTTTCATCAGGTATATTATTTGTTCTATTTTTAAATTATTAAAATAAATGCGGAAATCGAAAAAGATTTCAATGATGCTGAATTGTAGAGCAAACATTTCTGGTTAAAATTTGACGCCTCTCGACTTTGAGCGATGGTTTGATTAAAAGTTATGACAGTTTTTCTCAGAGCCCTAAAGTCTGTATCATACACTATCACCACCATATCTGAAAATTCTGCATTCAGGTAGCTGGAGAGCTTGGGTTATTACGATTACCATTCCTTGAAATTGTGGTCAAGATCCAACTTATGTTTAGCGAAATAGATTTCTACCAGGAGAGACCTTAACTGAACTTCCTAGTTAAAAAACTCATTTTTTAGACGATTTTTGTTATCTTCATCGAACAAGAGATACAATTTGAAAGATAAAGATTTGATTTCATCTACAGAATGTTGTGCATCTAATTGTGGAAATTGTGCTGGGTTTACATTTGCCGAAGCAATTGGCGAACGATGTTCACATGTAAACATTGATATCGATTGATTATCGATGAGATTTTAAAATGTATTAATGATCAAAGTTTTCGTTACACTTCTGAAGTCGAAATACAAATACGAACTATTGTTAAAACAAAAAATCCTAATTGTTCATTGGAAACAGTTTTTATTTTTATTTTTTTGCTATTAATTTATTAGAATATTCATCATTATTTGCTTATCGTTATTTTATTCTATTATCGTGTGTTCATCCGAGGTATTAGCATTCTTTATTCTGCTTTAAAGATGTATATTCACTTTTAATTTTTTTTCAGATCGATTTAAATGGCAGAGCCAGATTTATCGTTTTTTGATTTGCCGTTATTAGTACAAGAGAAAATCTTGAAATTCATGACATATAGTGAACTTAGTCGAATACGAATTGTCTCAAAACGGATGCATCATTTATGTAGTGAAATTTTAAATAGATCATATTGTTTATTAGAACCACTTATTCATGAACTTCAACGTACTATTAAATCAAAACTGCCACGTCGAGAATCAGAAAGACACAAACATCCGTTGTCATGTAAATTTGACACCATTTCGTCTTTAGATTCAAGAATACAATGGTTAAAATTAACATTTAATTCATCGATCGGAAATGGTTTATGCTGTTTTTATGTTAGTTTAAATAAAAATATTTAAGATCAACAAAACTATATTCATTTTTTTTAGCCTGGAAAACTTCTCGATGAAATATATATTGTTATAAATCATTTACAAGTACTACAAACATGTCCAAATCCAAGATCGATTTTACAAGAAGTAAGAGATATGTCATCAATGGCCATTGAACATTTTCGAGAACAAATTGAACCTAAACTACAACAAACCAGATTGATCCCATCAGCAAGTACACTGGAAGGAAATAGTTCATTTCCACTATTATCGATATCGCGCTCAACATCAATTTTGTTACCGAAACATCAACTTGCACCACGTCTGTACACCACTAATAACTTACTGCTTCTTGTCCGTTAGAATAGTTGCTCTCCGTTCTAGAATTACAGAAACATCACACTATATTAAAATCATCAAATGCATTGTTACGTGAACAAATCGACGCACTGAGAAAATCTGTTCAACAACAAAACATGTTGGTAAGTAGTGAGAAAAAGGAAACTTTTCTAAATTCTAATTTATGAGAGGTATACGTTTAGTCCATTAGTTAAGTCTGTTGCTACAATATTGCTAGTAAAGTCCGTTTAAAACGCGAATTTTCTATTCAGTAAATGCAAATCTTATAGATTTCAAGACCATTTATACTTGTTTTTCTAGATTTGCAGTAAAAACTATCAGTTAGGCCTATATCGTCGATTATTACGATATCGAACGCAATCAGTCTTGAAACAAAATTATCGTGTCAAACGTTTAGAAAAAAATCTTTTACAAACAAACCATATTTTAAACGAAACACGTCAAAAATTTGACCAATTTTTGATATTGTACAATAGTAACACCACCAGTAATCGAGAAGATGATGATACGACAAATACTAATAGTAACGATCACGAAAAACAGTCAATAGCATTGAAACATGAGAATGAAAATGACAGCGACGACGATGATGATGACGATGACATTACTTATCTTTCGAAAAATGAACAAGAGGCGAAACGAAATTGTTTCGAAATCACAACATCAAATAATCGAAAACGACGAAAACTACAGTGAAAAATATCTCATGGTTTTTTGCCTGACATTTTGACGGGTAAATGATTTAGATCTCTTAGGCTAATTATTTTTTCAAACAGTAGTTTGCATATTTCAATTTTTTTAAAGATGAAGCATACAGTCTAAAGAAAGAAATTCTTGTATTATCGTTTCTGAAATGATAGACGCGTGTAAAAAGAGTTAAGGAAGAGGTAGAGAGTCAGTTCTTTACGCTAAGTCATTGTACATCTAGTTTTTTTAAATAGAAATCGTACTGATTATTGAAGAAAAATTTGCTTTTTTTGTGTGCGTAGTTTGTTAAACATCCTGCGTCTATGATGTGCAAATTAATGTTAATAGACTAACGATAAATCTATTGTCAATGGTAAAAAGAAATTTTCCGGCGTTTTAAATTATAACCTTTTACTATCTTTATTTAAAATATTTATTCTTTTTGTTGGTGTTTATGTACTTGTTTTACGGTATTTTATTGTGGCAACTGACGTTTGTATATATTATCATAAATCCGAAAGTAATATTCTTTATTTATGTCTGATTTCTTTTATTCTATTTAAAAAATTCTTAATTTTGTTCATTCAATATTAATTTATGTGTGGCTCTTCTTGTCATTTCATATTGATTGTTAGTATTTCTTAGATTAAAATCTCATTTTTTTCTTCTCTGTATAGAATTTGTTATTATTATGGATGTTTATTTGTATGCATATTCACTATGATCCTTAAATAACAAGTTCAAACAACCTATGATCGTTTTCGATATTTTCACTCAAAAATATTTAAACCGCATCAATTATGCGTTGAACTCGAGAATTCTTTTCATTTGTCATGTGAATGATAGATGTCCTTGTTGAGTTATTCGGTTGCACGCAGTCTGTTAAGAATAAGAAGAAATGTAAAACTTGAAGAGAGAAAATATAGATCTAAAAAATAACTTATCATGTGATAGCATTGAGAAAACTTGTTGGTAGAGCAGTTGGAAATAAGTATTTGTAAATCGAATATAGAACTGCTATGAATAACATGACTTTCAGTCTTGAAAATACTTTATTCGAGCTTTCGTCAGCTTTCAGTTGGCATCATTAGGAATGTAATAGACATTCGAACAAACGATGGTATAAAAAGAAGAATAGATAAGAAGGATAGAACAGAAAAAGAGAAATAACTCAAGGAGAACCTGTAGTTGGCATAGCTGCACGTTTTTTTATAAC
>CAJNOQ010001056.1:0-36601 GCA_905250885.1 Didymodactylos carnosus | reverse complement strand
TTTTCAATTTTATATTCCTTTCATTCCATTTTTAGTTCTTCTGTTCGATCCCGGCCCGGCGAGTATAGACAGAGTTAAAACACTGCGACTACGTTATTCACACTCAGCTATTACCATATGTCTTGCTGTGACTGATAGTAGGGACGCAGCCTGTTGACATCTCAACTTGTGCACAGCATAACTGCAATCTAGTTTTCTTTCGTTTATCTTCACTGTAATTCTCTTTCTGCGCCGCTACCAACTTGAATTTTGGAAAAAGAATGCCCAATGATCAGTTTTCGGTACTCATAGAACGACTTCATGTTTTCAGAACTTTTCTAGGTTGTGTAGTTTTCGAGATCACGTGGCGCACATTTTGAAAAACAAAGTGACTAAACAAGAAAAAAACTAGATAGCAATCGCGCTGCATACAGGTGACGATGTCGACAGACTTTTAGACTTTATATGCTTTAAAAAAAAGATTTAAGAAAAATGAAATGAAAACGAAATTTGAAGAAGAGAGGCAGAAAGTGCTAGTTAGTTTTGTAGATAAAGATTCTCAGTGAGATATATAAATCACAGGAGCAGTCCCTTTATGAGTTCCCTGATGGATGACTTACGGTCCATAAAATCCAGCTTCAAAAGCAAACAGAGGGGTTTAAGGGTACCTATTAAAAGACTTCTGAGCATTTTTTTAAATAGAATTTCAAAATTTGTTTTGAGTTCATTTCAAAATTTTTTTGCAACCGTTTTTGACAGTTCCAGTTCTTACAGTTAAAAACTTGAATGGGTGCATCCCTAGTGGAACTTCTTGTACCCAAGATGTTAGGTTAAGAAATGTCATAACATCAAGAAGTCAAGATCTTGGATTCTTGAATCTTTCACTCAAGTTCTTGAAACACCTTGGCTTACTCCACTCAGGATCTTGGGAACAGAAATTTCAAGATCTTGAGATGTTGCAAGAGCTTGAGTGAAAAATTTTCTTACATTTTTATTTTTATTTAGGACTGTCATAGCCATCGGATATGCGACCATATAGAGACATAGGTTCTTTCTTAAACAACTATGGGCAAGAAGCAAAAAAATTTTAAGTTATTCTAAGTGTGAAAATATTCGCACTTATATTTATACAAGAGTGTAAAACAAAACGATGATTCAAGAATTTCCAAGACCTTGGTACAAGAAGTCAAGCAATTACAAGATGTTCAGGATCTTGACTTCTTGAATTTCTTGAATTCTTACATTTTCTTACCAAGTGCTAAAAAAATTCAAGAAGTCAGGATCTTGATTACAAGAAGTTTCACTACGGATACCTATGCAGAAACGATGACCAAAGAAGAAAAAAACTTCGAGTTTCGTTTTAGATAGACTTGAAGAACACAAGGATATGAGGGGGTGAATTATGTTTCGTCTCAAGAATAAATGGCGCCGGACAATCAACTCTTATAAACGTACGAAAATTTTCTCAGTCCAAAAAACATTTTAGTTCTACTTGTGTAGCTTATGGCACTGAATCTGGACTTATATTTGAAAAAAGAACGTACAATGGTCGATCTTCAATGCTCAGATAATTTCCTGCCATTTTCCAAAACTTTCTACGTTGAGTAATTCTGTAGATCGCGCGGCCCACATTTTGCAAAAAAAAAGCGACTAAACAAGAAAAAAACTAAAGAGCAATTGCGTTGCACACAAGTTACGATGTCGATCGACTCTGTCTGCAAATTTCCACTGCATCACTTTCACTGTGATTTTCTATATCAATCAAATATACTTTTTAAACAAAAAGAAAGAATGAAAGAGAGAAAATCAATTTTATTCTTCTGAAAAACAAATGGCGCCGGACAACTGATGCTAACCCTATAAAAAAAGATTAATATGGCAGGGCCTGCTAACAAGCCTGTCATTCAATTCCAGGCAAAAGTCCCACGAGCATCAGCAGACGCTGCCATATTCATCCTTTTTCATAGGGAATGAACTGTGAAAATTTTCTAAGTCCAGTTTGGATATTTTTTTTTGGAAAGTTTTGGATATTTTCTATGTAGCGTACTTTTCTAGATCAAATGACTAAACAAGAAAAAAAACTATATTGGAATTGTGCTGCGCACAAGTTGCGATGTCGACAGGTTCTGTTTCTGACTCAACCTACAGCTCCTATCAGTAGGCTCTGAGCATTGCATTTTTGCTTTGATTTACTCTTTGAACTACTTATAAGACAAAAGACAACGAACGAAATTTGAAAAACAGAGACGCTGACTAAATGGTGCCAGACAAAAAATAATAATAATAATCTAACTCCAACAGCCATTTTTTGCCCACTTATGAGCATATACCGCCGAGTTTGGATGAGTAAAAAAGAACGTGCAATGGTCAGTTTTCGTAGAACACTGTCCCTTTTTCAAAACTTCTCTACGATGAGTAGTTTGCTGGATCATGGCGTTTTCATAAAAAAAGGTCGTAAAGAAAAACCAAAATTCTCAGTATAAATGCCAAATGTCTGACATAAGAAGCAAACATTTTAGGCGCTGTTCATTTTTTAGACCCATATATGTAGATCAATGAAATAAGAAGCTAAAATCATAATAAACGCCAAAGATGGTATTTGTGTTTAAGTTTTGATATTAGTCCAGCAAAAAGGACATTTTTCATTGCGTCTATAGAATCTCAAAATATTGGTTGGGGTCGTCAGAGAGAGAGTGATTATTAATAGAAAAAACAAGACGGGCGACTACGCAAAATTGAAAAGACGGTAAAGTCTGTCTCAACGATGACATTCAGCAGACTGTCTTGAGTGGTTTGAGAAAACAAAAACTACATTTCTATAGAGATTAAACCATGCTGATTCTGATGCCCATATTGCGTTTGAATTTAAATTTGATCTGATTGATAAAAATGCATTTCAATACGACTGATTTTCATGTTTTCATCATTATTACTAAATTATTGTGCACGATGAAGAGAAATAGAGCGAAAATGAATAAATAAGCCTTTTGTTTTTTCTATATTCAATAAAAAACGATTGCAAATTAGATTTTTCTCAAATGTTTTTTATCTAATTATTGTGACAGTGAGGAGAAAAAAAATACATGTTGAGTTTTCCTTTTATCTATGTTAATGTCGTAATATGGAAGCAAGAGTAACGTAGAGAGTCAGAAATGCAACGGAATCTGTTTTTTACTGTCTTTGTAGCCTTCAGAGTACCAAATCTTAATTAGAAAGTAGGCATAGTGTTATAGCGTTTGCGGACTAGTATTCGTAGTAGTGAAGCGAAGATACTGTAAAGTCACCAGAAGAAAGATGTTTTGGGATTTCGAAACGTTTATATCGAAGCCAACTTCTTCCAGTCAAGGGTTCAGTGAATCGAAGATAAACGTTACGTGTCTTCTTTGAGTAAAATTACTTTCAGTTCAAAGACATGAATTTGTACGAAAATCACTCGAAATCCAGGAAAGTCATTGTGAAAACCGGACAGGTTTGTGTATGTGCATTCACCATGGATACGCTAGCCATAGGCGAACAGTATGTCATAGTTTTGCCTCAGATTTGAGAGAAGAAAACAGGAGTGATTCATTATTCTGAAAGAATTCATCAACATAAAAATTTGTTAGCGTAAAAAATTATTTTTTCTATTAAACGTTATCGATAATATTTCAATTGAAACCTAATTGGATCAACAAGACTCTCTCGTTCAATCAAGAAAATAAGAACTGTTAATTCACTCACCCTGCAGTCATTGATAGAGCGAGAGTGATTTAGATGAACACTTCATACGAAAAAAATGAAATTTTTCGCTTTACTCACTCATGTTTAACAGATAAAAGTCGTTTGTAAGAGAATTGTTGATCGCCTTATAGAATATCAGATTCTGGGATATTACAAGATTCTAGAATATTACATTACTACATAAACTTAAAATCTTCCAAGGAAGTAATGGACCATTTTTGGATAGATTAAAACATATAGCGTACTAGTTCTAGATGCTCTTCGACAGTATTTTTTATTTGTTTGATCACTGTAAAAAAAAGTGTGCCGGCTGCACATCACTCTGCATTTATTCGCACACTTTCTGGTACACTTTTTTTTGAGTAGGATTCTCTGAAAGCTACGGTAGAAATTTCGTTGCTGATATGAATAATACTACAGGTGCTTGTTAATAGTAATATACATACTCTGATCTTTGTTTAAGGAAAGTTTGCTAATGCAAACTCTGAATAAAAGTTACAAAAACTATTTATTGCTTTCCGATGTCACTAATTGCCGGTTAATAGTAAAATTTGATGAAGATGGCGCCTTTCGCGTATAATCGAGATAACTAGTAATTCTGCCCACTGGAGTAAAATGTCTTATAAAATTAGAAGTGAATGAGACATTTATTATTGACTATTTATTGGTAATTCTCGAATAAGGTGCAAAACCGTATAACCTGTTATCAACTTTTTTCTGTTCTTCAAAAGTGTTTAGTTACAAGAGGAGAACATAAAGGTATCTTCAATTTTTTGTTATCGGAAGGCGTTGTACTGATTATTATCATTGTAAATAGATTTCTCTGAGCCTGTTAGATACTGATTTTTGCTACACTCCTTTTTTTAATCTGCTTTTTTCACATACAATTTACACTAAACCTGTTTTGTAAATTACATTTTGATCTACGACATTGATATTATTCGATCCTTGAATATACCTCGAGATTTTATACCATATATGTTTGAAAAGCGACATTTTTTAGGCCTCTCGAACATGCAAATTCTTCTCTATAGCTCTGAGCAGTTGTATCAAACAGAATTCATCATTTCCAATATTTCCACCATATACGCGGCACATTCAACCCTCAGCGCACACTAAACGATTCACAATTTTTCTGCTTAGATTTGAATCGTTTTTTGTTACTAGAGACTGAAATAACACAAATTCTTGAGAATGATCTACACATTTGATATTTGCGTTTGTTGAGCTATTTAATCTCATTAGGCAGCGATCTATTCTTGAAATCGATGTTGTGTAGATTACTCATTGCTACTGACTACATGCCGTCAGTTTAACGGAATAGTTGATATGTGCTCAATGAATGTATCTATTCATCTATATAGTACATGTGTAAAAGAGCGAAATATGTATAATTCTATGTTTTATGTCATTTGTAAATAAACATGTTTGATTTGTCTACTGATTTATTAAGATAAATTCTGCACATAGTTGTGAGAAGGAAATCATTTGGTTTGACGCACAATAACAACGACACTTCAAATTAGAATCTGTTTTGCTATTTTTGTCTCATCTTATTGCACAGTAAATATCATTGAAATTTAGCCAGTTACATGATCTTAACCCATATACATTATAACTATAGTTTATATCTGTAAAAAGAAAGTCAGTGTGTCGAATTTATTGTTGTTGACGTGTTATGATAGAATGAGCCGATATACAATTATGTTCTGTACACTAGAGGCCTAGACTTACGACAGATATGATATATCTATCAATAATCTAAATAAATTACAGGACTTATTCACATATATAAGTGATATGCTTTAAAGATATACATACACAATAATAACAACTATTGTATTTTTAACTTTGTACAAGTTCGTTTTAAACTATTTCAAATATGGACATAGAAGGAGATGTCCCATCAGGAAAGCTTTTATTTGTTTTCAAGAAGTCAGAACAATTTATAATTTCAAATATTTTTAAATAGAAATATATTATAAAATTTTGACTCAAAATACTATGTCCTACCTTTAATCAGTGTACAAGATATCTTGAAATCAATAAAATTTTCAATATAAGATGAAATATAGACCGGAGTTCTTCTTAATCAATTTTCAACATTAAGATGTTTGTCATAAACTAAACTATATGGGTAGAACGACGAACAGCTCGGTTTAATTTTTTTTTCCTCATTTTATCATTTGTATACAACACAATTTTCTTCATTGCAAATCTAATGTAATAGAGAAGAAGAGATGAGAAAAATCTGATTTTGACATTGTATATATATATATATATATATATACATGGGACATTTTTGTGCAAGCAAGATCAAAATACCAATAAATAATATTTTTCTATTCTTACACACTTGATTAGTAAGTGATTTAAAGAATGAAAGAAAAAAATTGGATTTTTTTACGCATAACAGAAAATGATAACAATAGTCGAGTCACCATTTTTCTCTTTCTCTCTTTCTTTTTTCTTTCCCTACAAGGATCATTGCACCGCAGATTTTCTCCCCTAAACATTTACTGCATAAATACATTTTCTTGTAGATTTCTTTTACTATGTATATATTTACAATTATCATTGAGACTCTTATTTCGATGCTTGCACCATATTTGCGGCGGCGACAAAAAGAAACATCATCCACTACTATACTATTCTGGTACAATGAGAGCAAGAGAACTATAAGAGATATTTATATCACATCGGCATTTCTTTTTTTTCTTCAAAAAACGAAAGAAATATCTATGGATGTGTATGATCGATGAACAATAAACAGAGAATATAAGTATAATTCTATAGAAGAAGAAAAAAAACGAGAAGAAGGAAAATCTATAGGATTTTCCTTTTTTTCGTACTCTATGGGATGTGACAATGATGCAACAATGGATAGGAACGTGGTTGAGAAAGAAATTTTTCTATATTATCATCATCGGCTATATAATGAGACAATAAATGATATGTATATACACACTAGATTAAAAACTCATTATTAGTGTAATTTTGGTCACGTTATAATTAATGGACTTGTTGATAGTTTCAACGGCAAGGTAAGATAATGATAGTGCACATAATTGATTTTAAATCTAACTATTAAATTATTCATTATTAGAGATTATGTTTAACGATAAATTAATTTCATCTTTATCATTTAGACCATTATGTCGAATATAACATCAATATTAACGGATTTAAAATCAGCAACAATTGCACGTATTTCCACTGATGTTAGTCCAATTGAAATTTATATGCTATATATCATTGGTGGTTTTGGTGTATTAACAAACTTGTTAACAATACTTAGTCTATTAATTATAAGAACATTCCGCACGAAACACAGTTGTTTTTTATTTCATCATTGCCTCATTGGCTTAACAGAATCCATATTATGTATACCATTTGCAATGTCCTATTTTATGAATAAAAAAAATAGTTTAGAAAAAATGATTATTCCTTGTGATTCATTGGGACATACGCATCTGGCATGTGTAACAGCACAAGTATTAAATATTGTCGCAATGGTGGCATTGGAAGCATACAGATTTGAAGACTTGGTACATCAGGAGTCAGCAACACCATTAGCAACAACCACAGTATCTGCAAAAACACGGCAAGCAGAACATCAACTGTATGAAACACGTAATCATCATCATCAACAACGAAAATCAAGCGTATTCAAATCAACAATATCGTGTAGTTGTCTGATATTTGGCATTGTTATTATATGGTGTTCATCTATCATCTTGCATTTAGGTAAACAACATTTAGATAGATTCAGCCTTTTATCAAAGAGAAACAGGCAGCCTATATTATTACGAAGAATTTCTATTGAAAAATCATGCAACTGAGATCTGTGCTAAACGCTTTCAAGAAGAAAGAGTATATTTTAGGGCTTCGTTCGTGTTTTAATGATTAGTTACTAGAATTCCACTACATCGCTTGTAAAGCTAAATTTTTTTAATTCAATATAGACACCGACCAAAAACTGACACTTACGAAAGTTTTAATTTTTCCTCTTAAAAAGATGGTCGTTTAACGATATATCAATGAAGAAATAAAAACTAAACTTAAAATAAAATGGAAATAAATGAAAATGCTCATTCTTATTGTGGAATGAAGTCATTAGCTGAGTTCATTGTTATGAGCAGAGGAAGTATGATGCAAGTTTTCTAACGTCAAATTTGTTTGCAATCTACAGTCTAACGTTCCTTTTTTAGGTATAACATGGATTGGTTCAGAAGCAAAAATCTACTATCATTCAGTTCATTATTATTGTAGTTTTATCATAACAGATGTACGTGGTTATGTATTGTATTTAATGTGGATTATAATTACATTATGTTCACTCATCATAACCATTCGTTATATTCGTAAAGTATACATTGAAGTTAAACAAAAACGGAAACATGATGCACCGTTACTTTCGTTATCGATTATCAAAGAAGGTATTGATATTGCAAATAATGCATTAGTTCTTCAACAAATATTACAACGGATAACTGCGTACAATTTCATCATAGCACTATTCATAATATCTTGGTTTCCATTATTCATTGTGACATTATGTAATACAAAGTAAGCCATAATAGATAATATACAACTAACATGTATCATTGAATTTTATATCAATTTTAGGTTTGGAATACCACAATTATTACGCATTTTTCTACTGATAGCCTGGTCAAATTCTTCTGTGAGCCCACTATGTTATACGTTATTGATACCAAAATTTGGTGACCAATGTTTACCATGTATTAAAGGCGACAATAGAAATCAATATGATACAATGAAATCTTATTATAATCGTGTAGGCGATCGATTTCATGACTTAGGCCTGTGGGAAGAACATCAACGAGAAAAACAGCAACAAAAACAATTAAAACCTCAGCGTCATCGACTGTACCGTTCGAAAAAACGAAATGTAACGACAACATCAGGCGAAGAAGAGTGTGAAATGATAGAATTGAACAGACAGCCAGAAAAAATATCTACCAAGAAAAAACAGCAACAATATTCAAATCGTTCTAGTGATAAATTGATGATCAATAATTATCGACGACCCTATATACAGCGTAAATTTTTGAATAAATTACCGACAATTGCTTCCTCGTCGACGCCGTCTTCGTCACCCACTTTTAAACGATCTATACTCTCGGATTCAAGTCGTACAACGACTCATCAACCGCAGTCATCATCATCACAACAAGCACAAATATCAGGAAGTTCTTCTGCGTCATCGAGTTCATCGGTTTCTAGTCTCACAGATGTGACATCTCAGAAACATCATAATACTAAAGCTGAATCGATTCGTTACGATCAACCAAGACGCATTCATTTTGAGCAACAAGACTATTCACGTCAAAATCAGCAACCACACCGTAAAAAACGTCTGATACATTTCGAAGAACAGCAACAAGAACAACAGTTGAGTAATGGCCTGTTGATTACAATTAGTCAACGATAGGAGTAGTTTTTAATTTGTTTGTTTAGGCAATATTTGTTATGTTCTGTATAACATATCGTCTCAACCTTACCCTAGGAAAACAGTTGTCTCTTTTTACATACAGTAACTTGATTAAAGTAATTTGGCGTAGTAGATGAAAAGTCAAAAACTATATACTTTATCCTTCGATACTTCATTTTTCTTATGTTTATACAACTAAAGGTCTTCATACACGAACTGTGACTGAGAAACATTGCCTGAGGTGAATTATGCTAGTCATGGAAAGTCTATCTGACGTTCAAATTAGATTTTTGTTTTATGTACTATCAAATATAGACGATCGTATGGCAATATCTTCTAATGTTTTTATTCCTGCAGGTTCGTATGTTGGATATTATTGCAATTTGGTATACTCTTTTGTTTTTGATAATGACATTCATTTTTCTAATAAAATATAGCCTACTGGCTTAGTTTTTTCTCTCCATTTTCTGTGTGATGTGTGCGTGCGTATACATTTGTTGTATATTTTTGTTTTCTTGGGTGTTTTTTTACTATACTATGTTTTCAGTGCGTGTGCGGAATGCCTGTTTTTTCACTCAATCTGTCTCATAATAAACAAATCACTTATGCAAACGATGGAGGAGTGAGTATACATTACAAATTGAGCGAAATATAGGATTTTCGAAGAAAAGAATTCAAATTTTCTTGTGTGAATAAGTCTGATATAAATATGAAATACCATAGTTTCGTTTTTCCCAAAAATGTTTCGTTCTCGCAGGACTGACGCGACCAGGGTCGTTATGGAAAAGAAATCCTGTGGGATCCTACGGAACGAGACGAAATTTTCAAAGTATCGATGAGACGGGATGGAATGGAGTGAAAATTTTTTCCATAAATCGAAAGTTTCGTCTCACCATGGCTACTAGCACACTTCAAACATGGAAAAGATCTCTTCTGTCGCAGGTGGTGCGAATGTTTTCTCAATCATGGGCACACATTGTACGCTCCTGGCTCGCGCCAGTCTTGCGTTTTTGATGTACAAATTTTGCATTGATGATTACAAGAATATGTTTACGCTCTTGGCAATGATGAAAAGGCGTTTATTCTATAATAAACCTGTTTAAATCGAAATTGAGAATACGACCTACGAAACTGACCACATATATTTCAAAAAACAGTTCATATGCTCAGTGATGTAGTCATGGATTTTTGAAAAGTTATCAACGAATCTTTTATAATATTGATATTTTCTCGCAAGTCAATTCATTCCAGCGGATGAAAAAATATGATTAAATTTGATAGAAAAGATTATGTCCTATAAGACGATATTTCAAATCTTTTTAATCATACTGGTTTCTAGAGCTATTTGCTTTTCTGCTGAATACAAGAATTTTTCAAGGATGTTGCTGCCATTTTATGGGTGGATTTCATTTTTAATTAAAATAAACCCACATGTATACATGTTCTCCACGTGAAACGAATCGAATAAAGTATACTTTTGCAGTCCAAGAAGATCTAACAAAATTTTTACTTGAAATTTCCACGTTTCCATATATGATCCAAATTAATAATGTTCTTGCATAACTCGAATTTTCTTCTTTGTATAAGAGTTCCGACTCAGAGTATTCACATACATTCTGAACTTCAAAGAACTTTACATGGAATTCTACAACGTGCAAAAAGTTAAAAATATCATTCAAACAGTTGAATTTCTAAAATAATCATCAGTAATTTGATGCAGAGGGAGGTTCTTTTGCTGATTATATATATATATATAGTCGATATAGAAGAAAAATTAAAAATTATTCACGCTAATTGAATAATTGTATGTTCTTTTTCAATCTTTCCAATCATTTAAAATATTTAATATTGGCAGTCTAGATTCAATATTCGGTCAAGATTCGATAATGCCTTCAACTTTTCGATATGATGTTGTCAGTCAGTAGTCTGTCTATTACTGTCTTTGATTGTAATAGCTCATATTTAATACTCAACAAAACATCTTATTTCACTAAGGCAAACAACATACAATAAGTCAATGAATTTAATAATAGCACTATTGTTATAAAATGAAGACTAATTATAGATTTTTATTAATTTATAATACTAATTATCATGTTGGCCATAAATAAATAATTTAAGAGTTAATAACTTTATTTGATTTAAAACAGAATTATACTAATCTTCACTTGAACAAATAAATATCGATTTATGACTATAAAAAAAAAGAAGAAAATTAACAAACTTATATATTTAACATTCATTCAAGTTTATGACTACCTACCTATCATCATTACTATCGTTATTCGTCGTTTTCGTTATTGTTATCTTTATTATATGTACACATGCATACATGCCGCTATTAACTTTATTAACAATACAAATTAAAACAAAACAAAACGTTCATGTTATAAGTGATAGATGAGAGAACGAAACTAAATGAACATTTTTTTTTTTATTGTAATTAAAATAAAAGAATGTCAAAACAACATTATCAATATTTAGAGCATACTACTAATAACAATATGTTAAAGAGACGAACACGTACAGTATTTGGTGTAAATCAATTACAAGAATTAGAAAACGTTTTTAAATTATCTCATTATCCCGATTCTGTATTAAGAGAAAAACTCAGACAAGTAACTGGATTATCAGAATCAAAAATTCAAGTAGGTATTGATTTAATAATAGCGAATTGCCAATCATTTTATTTCACAAATTTAAATTTTGAGTGAAATTTTATTGTTCTAATTTAGATATGGTTTCAAAATCGTCGTGCTAAATGGCGGAAGCAAAACCAATTACGCCATTTTGGTGGTTTAGAAGATATTGTCACAACAGATTTCTTTGTACCAGCACCTAAAGCAACTTTTGTTCGTACAACTGTAGATAGAGAACATAAGAATCAGGTAACCATGAAAAGAAAAGATACCCAATTGATTCTTCTATTTATATTTAATTTTTGTTCACTAGAATCCACACAATCTGCCCAATAAATTCCCAATGATGACTGACAATCCAATACCAATCTACTCAAATGATATGTTATCTCCAGCTCATTATTTACCAAATTATTTACTGTATCACGTATTTCAAATGATAAACGATATTTATCCTATGTCACAATGACTAATCGGCCGTGATGGAGCCGTAAATTATACTAGTTAAAAATTACAATACTTTGGTGTCAAATTGTGAGTAGAAATTTTAATTATTTTGACCTCAAAGCATAAATTTAAAAACTTCATTCTCAGTTTAGAAAATATAGAATTTTTGTCTAGTTTCATTTGATATGTTCGGCTTAGAATGAATACTTTCTTTAAAACTTTACCGAATAGTAAAATCTGTCAAAAAATAGTTTTTTCTCTTCCAACTGGCTTTTCTCTATTAGACGATTAGAACTTTTTACACCAAAAACAGACTGCTTTTCAGATCGCAATTATATTTTTTGACGGATTTTACTATTCGGTAAAGTTTTAAAGAAAGTATTCATTCTAAACCGAACATATCAAATGAAACTAAACAAAAATCCTGTATCTTCTAAATTGAGAATGAAGCTTTTTAAATTTATGCTTTGAGGTTCAAACAATCAAAATTTCCACTCACAATTTAACACCGAAGTACTGCAGATCTACTGTTTTTTATCGTTTATTAAATATTCTACTACTTGTTTAAATTAGCATCGTAGATGTTAAAATATACTTATAGTTGAAAATTCAAGATACTTTGTTACCGAACGGTTTTCTACTACGTTGTTTCTTTTTTACCCTGTCTCGCAGCTATAGCTCGAACAGAGGTTAAGCTATTAGTATATGTAATCTTTTATAAATGAGCCAAGGTAAATTTAAATAAGCTATTTTGGAAATAGCATATTTTTTCCGTATGTTTTGAAATCTATTTATCTTATGACTCATACGCGCACAGTAGATAATTAAAATAGATATAATGACATAGGACGATCAGGTATGAGTATGAATCATTATGAAATCGCGAGACAGGGACCGATCTACCAAGATCTTGTTTAACAAGACAAGATGAAACTTGAAAAAAGTTTCAGGTTTTGTCTTACCTTGTCACATCCCCGCTTAGAATTTATGTAACAGACCTTGAAACACAATAGGCGCGTAAAAAAATTTCTTCTGAGATACATATTTAAGACCCATGATGCATCACTAGTTTATCTCCTGACGCAAGAAGACATTTTGTTATCTTTTTCAATCTTTCGATAGTCATGATGTGTATGTCTTGATGTATTAGCTACGAAGTCACCTTATTTTCAGCTATGATCCCTTCATTACACACTCGTTAATCAGGAGTATTCGCCAGGCTACTATCAAGACACATATGCATCTTTAAGGCAGCGGTTACACGTGTAATCTCCCATTAAGGGCTCCTGGCAGAAATTCGAGTTTTCTGTGACAGTTGCGATATGGAGTTACGCATTTAGTTAGATAGCCCATGATTTCTACTTTTAAAATACATCTTGAAAAATCCTATTCCTACGGTTTCTGAGAAATTTTGAAAAAGTTTTCTAAAACCTCCAAAAGACCAGGCTTTTGAGATCTTCGTAATTCTTCTCATATTCGACCATATTTTGTCCGTTTATTATGCAGAAATGTTAAGCATACATTTCTCTCCAAAATGAGACCTTCTAAGCTCTGTGCGATGTTCCAGTAAAAGGTTATAAGGATATTTCTAATAGTACCATAAACTTGACTTTTCTTTTTTCTTTCTTTCCTCCAAATTGATTTTTGCCTTCGTAGCTGTTCGTAATTCCAAGATTTCTCATCGATTTTAAGCGCTCAAAATCTCGGATCGGTCTTAAAATCTAGCCAGCAGTTAGTTCTAGGAACGACGAAGAAAGACCGCTCACTAACGTTTCAAAACTTTTTGTTTTCCTTAAAAACATACATACAGATCAAAAATTGGGCTCTGTTATTGCCTAGAACTAAGTGTTGGCTAGATTTTAGGATCAACCCGAGATTTTTAGCACTTAAAATAGGTGAGAAAGCTTAGAATTACAAACATCTACTTTTTTACCACTGTTTTAAGGATAACTATGGGTATATTCAAGTTTTTTTCAAGATTTAATGTTTATCCTGTTCTAACGTAGGTAAGATTTACATTCTATGAAAACCTGGTCAGGATTCCGTATTTTGTACCGACAATAAGTTGCTGACTGGAGAGGGGGGACCTTAAGCACTCAAGCACTAGTTGCTGGAAAAAGTTCGTAGCTCACTAAACGGATGTTGATTTTGGCATTTACTCCTAATAGACTCCGATATCCGTTTTGCGAGTTACGAAATTTTTATCAAAGTAGTTATTCACTGAAAAGGTACTTTCATTTTATAATGTCTTTGAAGTGAGGGAAATCTGGTAATCTCTGACCAGTATAGGTTTTTGATTAATTTATCTATTTGATTTGAACGAATCTAACATAATAAATAAACAAGCAACAGATTAGAAATCGTCTGTTCAAGGGTATGATGATCACTATAGTGGCCAGAGAAACAGCACAGATATGAAAGTTTTCTAAAAAAACGTATATCTCCATTTCTCTTGCTAGAGATGTCTTGACTAGGTACTGGGATAATTCTGTATCTAATAATAGTCTCGATGCATTTCCGTTGTGTTGAATCTAACTACATGATTTCTTTGGGGCTTTTGGGCGACTAAGGATCTGGACCGTAGCTAGCGCATTGTGCCTTTTTGATGGGTCTACAAAAGATGTGCACGATGAAAGTTGCACACCGAACGGAAACTTGCGCACGGAAAGATGCGCACGAGCAACTTGTGTGCAGCGAATCTTCCGCACGGATAGGTTGCGCACGCGATAATAAATTCTTATTTCAAAATCCTAAGACTTTTAATTGCCATTATCGTTTATGTATATGTAATTCTAGTAGTGTTCATAAGTGAAATGAAAATATTGTGAAGACTATACAAAACAATATTCTCAGGCTCAAGAGTTTGATGCAAGCAACAGTCCTTTGATCATCTTTAAACGATTTTCTCAAGTACAATTGTGAACTTGAGTTTGGCATGCGATCGTATTTAAAAGATCATATATATATCAGATCATCAATCAACAAAGGCACTAAGTTATAAACCGAAGAATAGTCATCTTATCCGATAAATCAATTAACTCTAATAATCAGGTGTCTTATCTTTTCTGAAGCTTTAATCCCATTACAATAACCAGGTTTTTAACCAGTCTACACCAATTTCTGGACCGGTCGGTGGCCAGCCAGCGCGGTTCGTTCCGCTGTTTTGGACCGGGGCTTCTTATTTTTAGACCGGTTACAACTCTGATGTACATAAGCAATAATGGCAATTAAAAGTCTTAGGATTTTGTAAATATAAATACGAAATAAGAATTTATTATTGCGTGCGTAACCTACCCGTGCGGAAAATTTCGCAGTACGCAAGTTTCTCGTGCGTATCTTTCGGGATCCCCTTTTTGATGTATTAGTGATGTCTATCAAATGCATTTAAGTTATTTTTTCCAAAAACAACAGCGATTTATAGGTGTTTTTTTGAAGATATTGAGGCGACTAGCAGTAAAAAGATGAGAAAATGCACCTAACGCACAGTGAACATACAGGCGGACATTTGGCCAGAAATCGAAAGTGAGCTGTTTTGTGATTTGAATAGAGTCAAAAGTATTTCGTTAAATGCGTTGTCGAATGGCGCAAAAATTTTTATTCTACGACTTTTCGTTACGGAAATCTTCGATAAAAAAACGGTCATATAAGAAAAACGATGTTCTCAGTATAATCGAAACGCGCTACTTAGCGGAGGTCTAATCTCACTCATTTTTACGCCAAATGTTCGTCTTGATGCACTGCATCTATGGTGCATGCCAAAAAATGCCAAAATTTTCTTATAGGCAGTTATAGATTTTTGAGGTAGTTTGCAATTTATTCGGTCCAGAATCACTTGTATTCAAATTCGGAATCAGTGTGAAAAGCCGCATCGAATAATATATAGTTTATTAGTTTTACAAATAAAACATTTATTGACAAAACTTCAGGGCAAGGCAAAATAAGGAATTTTTTGTCGAAAAAAATTTCTTTTTCGAATTCCACCTTTTTTACCTTTACTAATATCTGACACATAGTAAGACCATATTATGTTAAAATAATCATTTTTTAACTCAAAAAAGTCAGATGTTCGCCTGCTCTATGGAAAAATGCCCCCTGTGTAATGTGTCTTCAAAACGCGCTGTAGGCGCATTTTTAAGCCATCCGAGTGGTTTATCAAGACACTTTTTATGACTATGTCTCGAAGTTGATCCAGTTTATATGGGAGAACGCAATCGAGATACACAGACTGCGCATCCCAGACCTGCAGTATCTACCTATTTGCTCTGACGGCCGTCGGGGGGAAACTTATTAATTCGGGAAATTTTTTGAAAAATTGAAACAACTTTTTTGAAAAAAAAGAAATTCTGTCCGTGGATTACGTCTGGAAAATTTTTGAAAAAGCTTTTTCTGTCGAGGGAAATTTTTCAATCTCATGGGTAGATTTTGCACCTCTGACGCATTCGTTATGCAAGGCAAAACAGCGTAGGTGCATCACTTCTCACCTATAGAACTGAGCTATAAAAGACATGTACTTTAAAGAATAGCGTATGCAAGAACGACATAGTCTATGTAATTGTCGATTACTAATAGTACACTCACAAAAAACCTACATAGCTATTAGTATCCCCGTTACATGACATCCGTTATATGACAATACAAAATTACACAACCGCTTTCAAAATTCCAACCGTGTGAATCCACAACTATCACAAACTAGTAAAAGAATATCTAGTAAGATATTCTGATAATTTGCTGTAATTTTCCTGGGGTTCACACAGTTGGTTGGAAATGGAAGCACGTCATTTTTCTCACAATGTGTATCACGTTGTTGTCGAAACCATTGTATCTATGGAGACTTATCATGCTGATATTTCAAAAAAAATTTCCCCCGTTCTTCGTCAACAACAGCTTGAGTTTTCTATTTCCTGTGCTTTTCAACGATTTGGATAGAGCCTGTCTAAAGTCTAGTGCATTATCTGTGGATTATCTTACTTTCAAAACAAAATTTAAAATAACAAACAAAAAAAAAACGATCTTGCATAAATAAGTTCTGTCTGTTCTTCTCACTGATGCTCCGAGCGGATTGACTTACGAAATTTAAACCAAGAAGCAATTCTTGATGAACTTTTGCTCGTAGACGAGTTGCGGATACCCCTTCCCATCTTTTTTCACCGTGTCGCCAAATGCAGCGCACACGTTCGATCGAGCTCAAATGTATACCCGAGATAGAGTAGCGAAAAAGGAAATCGATGTATTTTTGGTCAGAATTTTGTGATATGATCTTTCTATGAATTTTCTGGAAAACTCCAGTTTTCATCCAGTCACATTATGACTCGTTGAAAAAATGGGTCGATCAAGTCGAAATTTTCACCACAAATACTCCAGATCCTATCCCACGTTTTAAATTTTTTGTCGAAAACTGTGCTTTCCTTCTCGAGATCTATAAAAAATGCTGAAAATCACGCAAAAAAAGTCAATTTTTCCAGTGATTTTCAGTATTTTTCGTATACCTCAAGACGAAAAGCGCACTTTTCGACAAAAAATTTAAAACCTGGGATAGGGTCTGGAGCAGGGATCGCAGATCTTCTGATTTTGGCAGAAAAATCGTTTCATGGTTTCATGCACAAACGTTTGGCTCTTTCAAGGTATTTTCTAAATATGATTCTCTATTTTCAGTTTTTTTTGTTCTTTTGCATATGTGGTAGAGTTTAGGGTTCTAAATAACTTTGCCATTTGGCATACTATCAAAATCAGCTTCTGAGAGATAGTGGAAGTTGTTTTTTGTTTATTCCGTATGATTTGCACGAAATGGTTATAATTACCCCATGAAAATGGCGGTGTGAATCAGCGGCGGAACCAGGATTTTTAGTACAATGGGCAAACTTCTATTGTATCGGAAAAAAACGATGGGCAAAATGGGCAAGGTTTTTGTCGATGGACCAAAGATTTTTGGCCCCAAAAGAACACAAAAAAATGAAATGAGATTCTTTTAATTTTTGAATTAGATTCTAATTCAAAAGTAAACAAATAATTCTGTCTATAGGTACTATTACATATATCTTTCTAAGGGTTATACAAAAAGAAACCGCATGGGTATATCTGCTAAGTAAAATTTCAATGGGCAAAAACTTACTAATAAAAATTACAATGGGCAAATCCCCAAATGAAATGGTCAATTGCCCATTTGCCTCCCCCCTGGATACGCCGCTGGTGTGAATATATTTACCCCAGTTCGCATATATCGAAAAAAATGACTGTTTCTTTTGATTTTACTAATTTCTCATTAAGTAATTAACGTTAAAGCCGATTGACTGGCAGTTCATCAGGTGGATAAATTCTCTACAACCTGGACTAGTTTTTAATTGAAAACATCGAAGTTCAGCGCTGAATCAAATTTGATTTACATTGTCCCAGCCAGTTTTGCTGAGTTGGTTATAATTATCCCAACGGTATACGTTGACTGGATATAATTACACCAAACGGGATAATTATAACCAGTTAAGAGCAACGTACTGGAAATTGAATGGAACTAATTAACAGTAACGAATTTTCAGACAATTTTTACATCAGTGAATAGTTGAAAGTCATATGTATCTACCTCTGTGATATCATTTTTCTCCGACTAAAAATGACTTTACCATTCGTAAAATACTGCGAAAAAGTTTGTGCCTGTTTATAATTACCCCACTCTCTAAAAAAAGCATTTATATCTTTATTTTGGTTTTTCTCAAATAGAAAATTTTTAGGGTTTTTTGAATTACCTCTGTTTCAGAGTGCAGTTTACTCTAAATTCTAAATCTTTTTTTTTAATGAATAATTTGAAGCAGAAGACTAAGTTACTCGAAATCTATATTTTAATTAACTTTTTAGTTTAATTTTTCTATGCACACAAATCAAAATAATGTAATTACAAACACCTTAACCGTTTTCTGTCCGTGAGATTGAATCGCGCAGATGTCAGCTAAAACCAAGTGTAACCTGTATCGAAAATAGTCAAAAGATAGCCTACAGATTCAAAAGCCTTTTAATAAAAAGGTAAAACATCAATGCTTCTCTTACTGTAAAACTAACAATTACTTTTTCAGAAACAAACAGTATACACTGTAAGGTTGGAAATTATTTATGGAAAATGGTCAGCGATTTTCAAAGAATACATATGGAATTCCCCGAGGATTTTCAAATTTACAGAAAATCGAATTTCCAACAATCTAGAAAATCCTCCTTGATTTTTCAGTTTGTTAGAAAATCGCCGTTGAATTCCCATAAATAATTTTCAAGAAAGTAGAAATTCTTTTTGATTTTCTATAAACTGGAAATTCCTTAGCGGGTCTGCACCGAGTGACGGCGCGACCAAGTTGTATGGAGGTTGACACCGCTCATGCTTTTGAGAAATTTCTGGTGAACATCTCCGATTTTCGGACCTTCCTACCAAAACTTCGCGCCACCGCTGTCTCTATCTAAATCAAAATTCTTCTTGGCATAGGCAGAATTATGATCTAAAGTAGAAACTGTCAAAGTTGATTTAAGTGTAATATGAGTGTCTTTACGTGACGCTCTTATACCTACACTGATTGCGAAACAAAAGGATGAATTAGTATTTGGTCTAGAAATTCCTGGGCGAATTTTCACTTTCTAGAAAATCGCCGAGGATTTTCTAGTTTATAGAAAATCAAAATCGAATTTCCAGATTCTTGGAAATTATTTATAGAAATTCGATTGATTTTCTATAAACTAGAAAATCCCCGGCGATTTCGGTTGATTTTCTATAAACTGGAAACTAATTCAAGATTACAGTGTACACTAAATGTCCCGCGAGATGTTCGATTTTGTTTCTGTTTCTCTGATATCTCTATTCATATTCAACATTTCTCAGTGATTTTCCTATCCTTTTCCCCAGCGATGCAGAACGTACGCCAAAATTTCAGACTCAAAATATTGTGTCGTTTCTAGGAAAAATTAGTTTTACTAGAAAAATGTCCCGGGAGATTAAACCCGTCCTATCTCCTTGAAAAATACACTAATTTTAGCTTTATCGTATACTGTTCGATAGAACTCGACGAGATAATTATAGCCATGCGTATTTGCTAGCTTTCTTATGTAGTAATTGGCATTTTAAAGCTGAAAAATACCGAATGCTACATTATCATAGAAGTTTGTATATGAGAGAAGCTTTAACTAGCATTAAAATGTACTGAATTCCACATCATTATAGAGGTCTCACTCGGATCTATCGGTTGGTATATTCGAACAAAGTTTGAAAGGTCATTTTATGTCGTCTTTACCGCAATAGGCTCAGGACTTATGCTTCTCATAGCGAAAATTCATTTGCCGAGAGAAATGAAAGCACATCCAGAAAAATTGTTTTTTTATCATTTGCTTGGGTTGTCTAATTTACTGAGATAGTGAATAGAAGTTTACACGAAAGTTCATTTTTTTGCGTTCTTCCCGTAGAAATGATACAATAGCAGTACAAATCACTCATATAAGCGACATACCTTCCGCCCTTTCTAATTATAACACACACATTTCTATATTAATTTCTTTTCATTTTCTATTGGTCCTGTGAGGTAGCGTGAATGAACCAATAAAAGACTCATTTTACAGATGATATGAAATGAATCAGTGAACAATAGCAGGGGAAATAATTAAAACGACAGATAATATATCGAAAAAATACCTCTCGTATGCAGATTCTAACATAAAACTAAACTCCCAAATAAAAGACCCATTATCGCATGGAATTCATTGATTATTGTGATATTGTTTGTTTTCAGATCTGACAGATTAAATGAAATAATGAATCGGATTTGCCAGTGACAAGATATTCTATTTAAAAATATAAAATTCTAATTCCTTTTATCTGTTCAGATAACGTTAACAGTCAAATATGGCACTTAGTGATGTTGTTCTCGATTGTAAGTTAAGAATTTGCTTGCGTGTATGTTACAAAAACAATATCATTGTTGTTTATTTCTTGTTTTAGTTTATGAAATGACCAATAGTAATCGCGTTGATATGAGTGATTTTGAATTAATGAAAGTTCTAGGGACAGGAGGTGAGTGATCTGTTCGTGTGACTATTAAAACCGGAGAGAATCCACCTAGAACATCGGCCGAGTTTCTTCCTAAAAAAATATTCAGTTCCCGATTTAAAGATACCTTAAGATACTCAGGATTTTTGTTAACATCGAAGCAGAGAATGTTATCTAACTGGAAAAATCTATATTATGAACTTGACTGATGATATGATTTATTCCTTTGTTTAAGCGTATGGCAAAGTATTTTTAGTTCGAAAAATTACCGGTTCAGATATAAATAAGTTATATGCAATGAAAGTATTAAAAAAATCGGCAATATTACAAAAAGCTAAAACAGCCGAACATATCAAAACTGAACGACAAGTATTAGAAGCAATTAGACAAATACCATTTCTTGTCTCGTTACATTATGCATTTCAAAGTGATGCAAAACTTCATCTTGTTATGGGTATGCACTTATCTATGAAATTTTTTCATTCTATTTTCAATGTTTTTCCTATAGATTATGTTAGTGGTGGTGAATTATTTACACATTTGAATCGTCGACAACATTTTTCAGAACCGGATGCAAAAATCTATACAGCAGAATTAACATTAGCATTAGATCATTTACATAAGGTTAGTGTTTAGTTGATATGTGTACATGATTTTTAGAAATTTCAAAATCTTGTAGTAGTTTATATATATATTTTCCAATAAGTAGACGTTGTCTAAATTCGAAACATTCATCATAAATTAATTTAATATACAAATATTATAAATTCTCTACACTCAAAGCCATTGAACTGTTAGTTTATTGCACGCTACTATGTCATTGTTCGGAAACTGATTCCACTAAGAATTACAGAATGTGTGTTTAGTTATTATACTATTTTCATAATAGGAATAAAAATCACTCAAAGAAGAAAATAATTCAGCTTATATTTTCCATAAATGTGCGGTATTCGATAGTAGTCTCAAGATCTGTTATTGTAGCTTTGAAGACATCAAAACAAAATTTTTGTAAAATAATTCGGAAATTTAAAAAACAACAAAACATAAGATTTCATGACCTTATAACTTGAAAAGAACTTCGATTAAACTTGTACAAAAAGGAATAATGAATGACGGTATGGTTATCAATAAGCAAATGTGTTTTTCCATCGTGTATTTAAAAAACTGTTTGAAAAAATTCTACTATTGAAATTGTCAACTTCTGAACTACTAAAAGTAATATTTTCTTCGGGATTTCACGAATCTGAAGGATATTTTTAATTCAACAAGTACTGATAAACGATCGATAATTATAATCAAGTTAATTCACAATATATGGCACTGTATCTGTTAAAAATGTTTAGATTCTGCATAATGTGTGATGATTTAAATAGTTTGAGTTTCGAATACATATCTAATAGAAAAATCTTCTAAAACATAGTATTTGGTATGATTGTTCAAGAAGATCTACAAATTTCTCTAGTAACATGAAGATGAAAAAGTAATGGTTATACTTTCAATGAAATAATTCTCTAGAGCCAAAAGACACTCCAACATGTATAGATATAAATTAAATCACAAGTAAATCACTCTTAGCAGAAAAAAGCCATTCTCATACGCGTACATTTTGAGGACAGTTTTCTTGAATAGTAACGTACGACACAACTGTTAGATTCTTAAAAATCGAAATAAGTAAGATATATTTGGATTAATCAATGGAAAGAGAATATTTTGTCTGATACTCATTAATAGACTCGTTCAAGAGGGTTATGGGGTTTACACCACAGTTTGAATGTCATATTTTTTTGGCTTGAATTTCTTTGTTGTCAAAGTACTTCTTGTAAGAAGAATATGAAAAGTCAAAGCTTTATAGAAATTTGATAAATATTCTGTATTATTCATTCATGTTTAGCTTGGAATTATTTATCGTGATATTAAATTAGAAAATATTTTACTCGACAGTGACGGACATATTGTTTTGGCCGATTTTGGTCTAAGTAAAGAATTTCGTCCAGATGATGCTGTATGTATTTTTATTCATAATTTTTAGTTTAGAAAATAATTTAACTTCTTTTTCTTGATTTTCTTTTTTTCTTTTTAAGGATAAACGAACATACTCATTTTGTGGAACAATCGAGTACATGGCCCCCGAAGTGGTGAAGGGTGGAGATAATGGACATGATTTTGTTGTTGATTGGTGTAAGTTATTATCTTGATCTGGCTTGTGAATGATCCTCTTTTTCCTCTTTAATCCAAGGCCTCTCCTCTTTTTCTGGGATTTTTTAGCAAAAACGCCAGAATTCACGCTATTTTTAGATCTGAAAGTAGTTTCAGATATATTTTTTTATCAATGCCGTCATATGAAACAAAATTCCATCACTCGCGGTTACAGAAAACAGTCAATGAAGTCCCTGTGAGACGATGGTTAAAGCAAGCTGCTAAAGAATCAATCTTCGTATGTACATTGTGTAAAACCGACGAATTAGATTGTGGGAACAACGGACAGTAGTCGATAGTACAGCATATGAAGAAAGATTAACACCGTGAAAAAATCAGAGAGTTGAAAGAAAATATCACATTCGTTAGCGATGCTATTTGAACAGTCAGATATGTTTCTGTGTTAAACAAGAATAACTCCTTTTTCCTGTGTTTTTAGTTTTTTACTCGTGAAACACGAAAAAAAAATACTTTAAGTAGGATGAATCTTTTCTTTGAGAGTCTTAAGCTACTTTGACGTGTATACAACATTGTCAGTACCGTTTTCCGGCCAAAAAAATACCTCCTCTTTTCCTCTTTTTTACCCAACGCTCTTAAAAAATTTTTAATGTTTTCTCTTTTTTCTGGAAAGGACCCTTGGGAAGCTAGATCTTGGTTCAAAACTGCGAATTATTATCTTATTTCCTTCTAATCTTCGTCTGGACTATTGCTTAACTCAACTTTAAAATATTGTAGGGTCGTTGGGTGTGCTAACTTTCGAACTGTTAACCGGAGCATCACCCTTCACCGTTGATGGAGATCGAAACACACAACCCGAAATTTCAAAGTAAGTTTATGAACGTTCTTCTAACGGTTTCTCATTTGTTAAATATTTCGAAATAACTTCGTTTATCTACGTGTGCGATCAATACTTATTCTTATACAGAAAATGATATATTTTTGTTTAGACGTATACTTCGTAATCAACCATTGATACCTTCTTATGTTTCAAAAACAGCAAAAGATTTTATACTCAAATTATTATTGAAAAATCCAAGACGACGTTTAGGTGCTAAAGGATCAGATGATGTCAAAAAACATCCATTTTTTAATGTAAATTCAATTTTAACTACTTCTCTTAAAATTTAACTATATCTGTACTTTTTTTCTTTAAGGGCATTGATTGGAATGCATTAGCAGAAAAACGAGTACCAGCTCCCATAAAACCAAAACTTCGAGACGAAATGGATACAAGTAATTTTGCCGAAGAATTTACTCGTTTACCAATTACAGACTCACCTGGTCTCGCGCCACCAACCGAAAGTTTATTTAGAGTATAATTTATCTTTTTGGTTTTTATCATCGTATATTGTAATTGTGCTATTCTATTCTAGGGTTATTCATTCATTTCACCATCAGTGTTATTTGGTCCAGAAAATGCAGTTAATGAAGAATTATATAATTTATTACGTTTAACAAATCATCAAAGACCAGATCCGTCACAACTACACCGTTTAATCAAAGTAAAATGAAACTATTTGACGCATGCATACATAAAATGAAATAACGTTGTTTTTTCCTTGTATTTAGACAAGTTCATTTTTCTTTAATTATGAATTAGTCGATAGAGAAGGTTTTCTTGGTGAAGGAAGTTATTCCATATGCAGGTAAAGAGACAGCATATTTCGTAATGTTATAACTCTTACGTTATTATGGGATGTATTATTTATAGACGTTGTCGAAATCGTCGTACTCAAGAAGAATTTGCTGTTAAAATTGTTTCCAATCGCCAAAAAGTCGACACTCAGAATGAAATAGAGTTGTTAACACTATGTCAAGGACATCCGAATATTGTTCAGTTACACGAAGTATTTCGTGATGAGGTAGGTGTCGTTTTCTTCTGATAATACACTTTTAATTTCATAAATATATTTGTTGTTTTAATCAAATTATTTCTTCTGTTTTAGCTTCATACCTATATCGTCATGGAATTACTCACTGGTGGTGAATTATTTTATCGTATTCGTACTCAAGCAACATTTTCAGAAAAAGAAGCTAGTCAATTAATGAAAAAACTTGTATCAGCTGTCAGTTATATGCATAGTCAAAATTTATGTCATCGAGATCTCAAACCAGAGGTTTGTCAACAGAATAAAAAAATAAACAAATCAATGTATATGAAATAATTGATTTATTTAGAATTTATTGTTTTCAAATGCACAACCACAAGCAGAAATTAAGATTATCGATTTTGGTTTTGCTAAAAAACGTGTTAAACAACAACAAATGATAACGCCATGTGGTACATTGGGGTACGTGAATTTTGGTTGAAGATCTGTTCTTAGCATATTTGTATTATAATGATAGTAAAATAAAGACTATTTAATCTCGTCAGAAATTAACTTTTTAATATTTGTTTAGATATACTGCTCCTGAAGTTTTACGAGCCGCCACAGTAATTCAGACAAATTTACCATCTGGTTCTTCATCTTCCACATCTTCAGCAACATCCCAAATAGTCTCATCGTCATATGGTTATGATGAATCATGCGATTTATGGAGTCTAGGAGTCATTTTATATACAATGTTAAGCGGTGAAGTACCATTTAATTCATTGACACAATTTCGTTCTGCTGAGGAAATTGTTGATGATATAACACGTTCAAAATTAAGTTATTCATCACCAGCATGGAAAAATGTATCACAAAATGCCAAAGATCTTGTTAAAGGTAAATAAACTCTTATAAATACTTACGCTTATGGAAAACAAGATGTATAATCATTCTTTTATAGGATAAATAGTAAAAAATGAGAATTGTATGTTTACTTGCGCCTCATTTTGCTTTTTAAAGAAAACAATTTTTTTTGCTTGATTATGCTCATCAAGTTAGCTATTTTTGCTGTTGATTGTTAAGTTTATATGAATGATGATCTGCGTTAGATCGATCAAGCTGCACAATAGTTGCATCAAATACGATAATAGGAGCTGACATTGTTTCGCGAGTGAGTTGAATGTATATTATTCTCTGATACTTGAACACATGCTCAACTGTCTGTCCGCTCATCAATATTGTGTACTGCGCTTCTAGTATTATTACTGTGGAAATCTAGTATTATTATTGTACATTCAGTTTAATAAGAGCAGAACTAACGTTTTTCATTGTTTATGAAGGAAAATATATCATTTGGTTGTGCGTTTTGAAGGACTTTCATTTAAAATAATAGTAGAATGGAATGGAAGAGCATTGTAACTTTTCAAGTACTGTAATTTAACTGTATATCTTTTTGCTACCGCGGTTCAACACGTTGAATTAGTATTCTATACTAATTTGAAGATGAGTAAGATTAACTGAAGAACTAATATTTAATCATTTGTGTTTTGTAGGTTTATTAACCGTAGAACCGTCGAAACGTTTGACAATCAAAGATCTAGCACGAAATAACTGGTTACGTGGTTCAAATGTTTCTACACACGAACAACAATTATTATTAACACCTGGAATTCTATCACTAGCATCACGGTCATTAATTGTATGTAATCGAAAACGATCTGACGGCTATTAGTCTCACTTGTTATAATATATCTTATTTAGGTTCGTGCGGTAAATGTAACAATGAAAGCATTTCAAAAAGCACAACAATTTCAGTTATCTTCGGTACACGATGGACTCTTAGCCCGTCGACGTCGTACAAAACGATCTACTGATTCATCATCTTCCACATCTTCGTCTACATTACTGACATCACCAACAATAAACAATAGTAACAATAATAATCATCATCATCATTCAATGAATTCTAGTACTGGTAATATCAATAATAATACATCGACAACAAATCTACTACCCCATACGAGGCGTCGTTGTGAAAATGGTGTATGTCGATGTCGTCATGCATGTCCACAGCAAAAACAACTCACAACGTCAGTCTCACAAGCGCAAGCGTTTGATTTTAGTGACGAACGTGTTCATCAATTAATGAATAACAATCATTGTACATCAAAATCAAGACAACAACATCAACAACAACAACCACCACCACTACTCATTTTAAACGGTCATTCTGTACAGCATCAACAACAGTCATATCAATACAATACAAGATCACGAGCAGCACATGAGTTTTTACATCCATCCAATATATTTCCAACTATGAATCATCTTTTATTACCCCCTCCACCTTCGTCCATTGTTCAACATACAATAACACCACTAACAGTAACAACAACAAACGGTTTTACTCCTAATCAGACACTAGATCATTTAGATAATAATAAACGTAATCATACTCAATTAATAGAAAATATTAATAGTAATAATAATAATAACACCGGTTCAAATGGACCGTTAGCAAAAAAAATGAAGCGCTCAGGAACTATTGTCTTAGATGATTGAAGAGTCAGAAGATAAGGGTGATAGTCAATTCTCTTTTAAATAAATAATCTTATATCCGTCTTGCTCGATTATTTTATTCCTCTATCTTTCCTGGTGATTTGTTTGCTTTTAGTTCATAATTGTTTTTGGTCTAACCACAGATCAATTTTTGTTTTCTTTTGTCTGTTTAATATCTTTCTCTCTATAATTTGAATATTATTGTTTGTCTCGTTGTATTTTGTGTCCCTTTTTTTATTTTCTTTCATCTTGGAAAAAGCTCAGAAATACATATGATTCAATACACTATCCAATACACCACTTATTTTTCGTCAAACGAAAACAAAAGAAAATTGTGTTTCTCTATTTGATTGATCTATATAATAACTACTTATTGACAATATTTTTGTTTTTTGTTGTTGTCCTTATTTGTTTGTCTGGCGTTGATTTCTTTGTCTATTCTTGTATTCTTCGGATATTTTCTTTTTTTTTATGCAGTGTATACGATGTTTACTAGTGTTTTTTTCTGTCGATCTTTTTCAAAATATGTTTCTTTGCAATATATTATGAGATAAACAAACAATAAGCCATCGATGAACTTATAACGATCAATTATTAAGAGTATGATTGTTTTAACACAAATGTATCTTCGTTCGTCGACTAAAATGAGGACTAGAATAAATAATGTAAATTCATGACAGAGTGTAATTTAGCAGATATTGAATGCTCGTATAACGTCATATTATCACCAACTTTTATATTTGGGTAATGGACTAAATATAAGGAAAATAGAAAGTCGTTAATTAGCAATAGAGTTACTATATGAATCGTTAATATGGCCACTAGGGAACCTCTTCGAACTAGAGGTGTGCAGGTTATGAGTTTTTTGTACCTTGTACTCTATCCTACCCTATTAGCTTTCACACCCTACCTTATTGACTTCATATAGTTTGCACTCTACACTCTACCCCACACATAAGAAAGTAGGAGTAAAATAGGATCATTTATTCAGCGACCACAGTTCGTTTCTCTATCTACAGTTTTATTCAAAAACAATAAACACACATTTTATTGCTGTCGAAAATTTCGCAATAACAATATGTCGCCAAGTATGTCGGGATTCAAGGATTTTAGTCTTTGTTCTAATATTCGACCAGTAGCACTGAATGTTCTTTCTGATGTGGTCGAACTCACAGGAAGTCCCAACAATGATTGAGACAATAAACTGAGATTTGGATAGATGACAGCATGGCTCATGCACCACTAAAGAAGCGAATATCTTTCAGTATTAAGCGTTCTTTATCTTATAGGGTACGATCTACGGCAAACGTCTCAACCTGTACCCTATCTTGTAAAAATGTTTCGTACCCTTAACCTACCCTACCATACCCTACCCTAATAGGATAGGGTACGGTAGGAGTCATCCTGCACACCTCTACTTTAGACGATGGATGGTTATTCGATGTCTGTTTCAAAATTCTTTTTCGATTAAAAACTGCTGAATTAGATGTAGATGCTGATTCTAAGTTCAATGTCCATTGTTTATTGTAGCCTATTTGCGGGTAGATTTTTGAGAAAACACACATTTTTTAAATTAATTTTCTTTGACATTGTCATTTTGTGCAGCACATTAAATTACTTGCGTTATCTGATACGTTTTAATCGAGCAGGAGTTTTATTAATTCGAGTGCACTTATTATCTATAGTTTATAGTTTTTTTTCTACGGAAGTGCTTTCATTGAAATTCCCACTGCATAATTGATACGTGCACAAACAACGAAATTTGATGTGCTCAACAAATTGGCAATTTAAAAAAAGATTAATTTGTCTCTGTCTTCCTTCCTAGATCGGTTTTCAAAAATCCACCCGACAACAGGCTATAGGAAACAATGGACGTTGAACTTGGAATTAGCATCTGAAATTCTCTACGGATCAGAAAATTTTATTCAAAAAGGAATTTGGAAAGAGCATCTAACGACCTTCCGAATATTAGTGTATAGTCATTGCTGATGAGGCTGTGCTTCTTGCCAATGAGATGAATAGGATTAATCGGATATTCATGAGAAGCCCTCCGCTGTGTTTAGAACGTCTAAAAAAAATTGTATTTTTGAACCCATTCACCAGGAATGCCAACTAAAAGAAAAATCAAGATAGACAAATTGAGAAAAAAGAAGGACGTAAAGGGTCTTTTTCATTCAAATTTCTTCTATTATTCGTTTTTTACTATCTCAAACGTAAAATTTAACAGTTAATATCTGCCCAACAATAATTCATATATGAAAAAATGGTTTCTTTAAATGAATTAGATGCTGGGATTGATATAATAAGAGAATTATACGATAAGAGAAATAATAAGATTTTACAATTGCAGTGTTGATGAGCTTGTTTGTGAAAATATTATAAAAAGTGAGAAGTCGATTGAGAACATTTAGACGAAAAATCATTACCGTTTTTTTGAAAAAATGACGGCTATAAACGTTGAAAATATCGAAATAACAAAACAAATTCTTTTGCGGAGGCATCTCTATAGCGGCTTCATCTCAGACTACTGCTTCCAGTCACTCGGACATCCTAGAAAACAAAGTTTTCTATCTTCCATATCGCAAGCTTACTGAGAATTAGTCATGATTTAATGTAAGAACCATGTGTACCGAACATATGGCCCTTTGAATGCGTAAGCTGCTCAGTCGATGTTCGATTTTTGCTCTCATACTTTTGTAGTAGATAGCAATAGTGAAAGACTCTCCAAATTTTTTTGCCAGAACCTACCTTCTTCAAAATTAATGGAACTTTTCGTGGCAGTCCTAAAAACACTCTAAGGTATAAAATTGTAATTTGTTTTGTTCATATCTCGATCTGGAAAATAGATTAAGAATTCCTAAGACTGACTAAGACTGTTTTATTCACGAAAAGTGAGAGTCATCAAAGATCACCGACCCATAATAACAATGACTCAACCCAAACAATACCAAAAAAGTAATAAAAAAAACAAAATTTTTAAAAAGATAAGCAAAAAAGAACAGACATATATTCTTAACTGACAAATTCCTATTTGGATCATCATATTTTTTTGGAAACTGTTTCTTCATAGCAAAGTTTTCTGATGTATTGGAAAAAGTTGAAGTTGAATCTGTCATAAATCTGACTTTCTGACCACTTTTGACTTTTATTATACAGATCTGATTTAATCAAAGTTATTAAATTCTGTAGTAGTATACACACTATACAATTCTCTTCACTCTCTACGCTGTTCGTGCAATTTCAGCATATGCATCAAGCAATCGACTTGACTCTTCAATGTCAAAATATGTTCCATTCATCTTCTCATTTATTCTATTCAGTACATCTATCTTTGCATGTCCAAGTGCTAATGTCCAAAACTGTTTAATCACTACACCGTGTGTGCTACTTAATAAATTAAGTTCCTGTTCCGGATAGATTGCGTTTCCATCGGTCATAAAAATAACTGCATATTTTAAATCCAAATCTGCTCTTCTAGAATTTTGAATACACTGATTTACTTGTGTAAAAGCTGCACAAAAATCCGTTGTGAAACCGCCAAATTGTACAGTGTCTACATTAACATCTTTAATTTCCTTATCAAAATACACGAGATGTGCTTTATTTGTGAATGTAATAATCGTTATATGATCCTGCACACCGATCAAGTCTTGACGACGTCTTAGAAATTCTTTGACGGCAGCGAGTGGATCCTGCCATGGTTTGCCTTCCATTGATCCAGATGAATCAAGGAGGAGAATGTAGTGAAGAGACTGTGGACGTTGTTTCTGACGATAGGTATTAAATGTAATAAATTTCATATGATATTTATTACAGAGATCTTCACCGATTTTTGCCCATATAGTTAAAAATTTTTCATGTAAACGTGACAGTTCATCATTATTTAACAAAGATTCAAATATCCAATCTGAATGATCTAATTTAAATTGTGACCATTTCTTACGTAAAGAACCAACAATAATATATTGATCATCTGTTATCTGTTCACACATAAATAATGAGGCTTCTTCAGTTTCTTCAAATTTATAACCATTCATTGCACGTAGAGCATGCCCTGTTTTACAACGATGCTTGTTCTCTTCTGATCCCGGATTTGATTTGATCTTTGCATGATCATGATCACACGGGCGTCCACAACAGGGACAACAATTTGGACAGTCACGAATTTTATCGCGCATACGTCTCTTCGGTATCAATTATAGTAAAATCACATTTCTGTACCTGAAATTGATTAAAAATCTTTGATTTTTCTTGTGTAATACGTTCTAAGAATGCAGATAGTGTAGCAATCGAACATGTATCGTAGATTGTTGCCATTACTTTTGTAATTGCTTGTAATTTTTCACATGGCTTGTACTGTTGTGCCAACAGATCAAATGTCTGTTGAGCATTATTTGTAAGATGATAATTGTTATTTTTTTTGTAATGGATACGGTGTGTAGAGGGAAGGAATTGGTTGGCCCGAAAGATAGTGGTATAATAGAATAGCCATGCACCGTCGTTTATTATTAAAGTTTTGTTTTACATTTAATAAGTTACGTTCATTCGATTGAAAAATGTCATCCACAAATTTTGCTGTTCGACCGTGTTTAGCTTTTATTGTATCATGGAGACTTGCGGGTTGAACGATAAAAAAGAAAATTGATGAGAAAACGTGTCCTGTAGATACAGTATCAAACAAAATCTTTTTCCAACGCTTCAAATGATTAGTAAATTAATAAGTGTCTTTCGGATCACCAAATTCAAGTGAGAAAATGACTCAGTAAACTGTTAGCCTTAGGGCATTAATGGCTTTTAAAAGAAAACATGCAGTTCCGATTTTCTAGGGAAGAAACCTGGATCGCATCTCGGTTGCAAAAACGAGACAGATGCCTAACTTACCTTGCATACAATCAAAAAAATTTGCCAACGTTTCACTGTACTGTGCTTTCAAATGCATCAGATTCTGATTTATCGACTGTTCAATTCCAACCCATATATTATTAAAATATTCTACAATAATCTTTGTTGGATCTTCAATGTAGTCTAGGCACCACTGTTTTTCAGCTGTCATTATTCGTCCATCACACTTATCCTGTATCGCTTTACGATTCAGATCAGCATATCAGCAGATCAGCAGTAAATCAAATTTAATACGTTTTCGACCATCTTCAAGCAGAGCTTTCAAAATATATTTTTTAACTTGTTTACACAGACTAATTGCACAGCCATCATCATTCGATGTATTTGAAACAACCATTGAAATAAAATGTGATCTTAGTTCTTGTTTACGATCATCCAATGTCGACAGGGTGTGTAGGAAATGTTGTTGCTGCTCATTAAAGTAGTATTTTGTTAACAGAATAATAGCACATGTATGAAATATTGATTTCAGTTGTTTATTCAGTGTTAAGCAAAATGGACTCAGTTCTAGATTAATATCTTTAATTAACGTGTTAATAACACCAGCGATCTTCTGTACAAGATCTGTGTGAATTTGACGTGTTTCATTTACATTACCTGTATTACCATTTACATTGGTACGTGCAGCATCAACCACGGGTCGAATAACACTATCAATCAGTTCCGAAGCTTGTACATAGAGATGATCTTCTTTACGTATGTTACTACGATCCCTATTCCATTCATTTACAATTTCCTGCCGTGTCAGCATCAGAAAATATTCACTCGCCTGTATATATCGACTTTTTGTACTCTGTTCATTTGTCGTCGTTTCTGCACTAGTACTATTCCATCTCATTATGGCATTAAACACTCGTCTAGGAGTACTCTTATTCTTAGATTGTTTTGGTTCTATTTCGGTTATTGCACTACTATGTAAGAAGTCAGTAAAATGTTTTTTTAACCGTTGTTTATTCAGATGAACTAGACTGTCAATTGTATTTGTTGAATAGGGATTCATTGAATCGGGAATGAACGTATGTTCCTGCATCAGAGGATACTTGTAAGCTAATTCAGTGAAACGTGAGTGCAGATCTTTTAGAACATGTTTCATGTCGTGGTTATCGTTGCATACAGTTTGTAACCATTTTAGATGATTCAAAATATAATTTTGATAATCCGGCAGACAGTCTTTTTCAAAGATGTTGTAGTTAGTAAAGATATGTTTAAGAGCTGACTGAACACGTTCATTTGGATCAAAATTCTTATTAATGTTATCGATGATTGTATAAAACATTTTATCAAACTCATTGGATGCTGATTGTTCAGACATAACTGTACCTCTGGCAGTGATCTCATTAATCAACTTGTTTAATTCACCTTCACCATTTTGCACCAGCAGTTGTATTTGTGCTCGTTCACTCACCATTTTACATTGTGTTCTTAGTGCATTAAACATTTCAATAATTTGTACCTTTAAAAACTGTCTACTCCTTGTGCGGATTGTATCAGATGTTTTTAACAGTTTTAAACGGTTTTCAAGTTCATCATTCAATTCATCCTGTTTCTTCTGTATTTCAGGTAGAAGAAGATCTTCAATTTCACGTTCATTCTTACTTGCAGATTTACTGGTAAGTTGATCACAATATTTGAAAGAGAATTCCTGATGAAGTTTCGTGCTTATGTACTCACGTACTTCATTGTCCTGACGACGTTCAGTTATATCACGGTAATAGGTTAGGTCAGCAAATTTTTGTAAAGTATTAAATATTGTAATTGAAGATTTAAGCCAATGTAGAGGATCAGTAAACTGTTCAGAAGAACGCGAGAGATATTTCGTCGCTGAGTCAATAATATCACCTGTCAGCAATTGCACTAGTTCAACAAAGTCCGGCTCAGTTTTTATCAAATACGGTAAACTGGTATCATTGAGTGGGCCACGTTCTTTCTTGAATGCATTCGGTAGAGTATGAACTGTTTCCGGTTTAATATCGATCATTCCACTCAGATCAAAAGCTTTCGGATCCGTTATGATCTTATCAATCGCTGCTTTATGATTTGGGATGTTTAAATCAGCTTTCTGATTTAATACAAAATGGACAATTGGCTGTGGAACACGGCTGACACCCATTTCTTTCAGGGAATCAGCACACAATGTTAACATTGTCTTCAACGATTCATTTACTTCACCGATCATGTTGACAATAACTAAATGTGATACAGCTAAACAGAATAATACTAATCGTCGATCGAATTCTTTATCTTCACGTTCTACACCGAACAAGCCTTCAGTATCGATTAGCAGAATATAATCAAATTCAAGTCTATTTGATTTCATAAATGAACCGTAGATACCACGTGTACACCGGCCATCGCGAACATCAAAGAACGTACCAAACATATAGTTCAACAACGTACTTTTTCCCGAATTTTGTGGTCCAAGAACACTGATTGTCAAAACCTTTTTATTCGAGAAGCACGATGCCATTTGTGATGATAAGACCTTTGTTAGAAACAAATGTGGAAAATGATAGTTATCACCGTCAATTATTTTAAAGGGAAGACCGGCTTCAACCGACTGAAGATAACGTTGTATAATTATTTCTTCGACATCCGGCGGCTGGTAACGACTACACAGAATTGCATTACGCCAAAGGACTTCCAGAGATAGATTTCGCTCAATCGGCAACTGTTTTGCCATATCACCGGTTGTAATGAAACGATCACGTTCTTCTCTCAGTTGTGCTGCTAAGAGATTTAGGCACATCAGAGCGTTGGGTGCTTTTAATATTTTTACAAACAAATTAAAAATAATGCCACCATCTTTGACTGGGTTCTGTCTTGTTTTTAGTTCAATAATACCTTGACGAACTTGGTGCATAACAGAATCATCTTCTCCGTAGAAATTAAGTTTTAATAATTTCTGTTGTAATTTACATAGTTCAACAAAATTAGAATATGTTTACCGCATGTTGATAATACTATGTTGTGTTTAAGAGAATAAATATTTGAGAATAGTTACATGTACTGATCTTACATAAAATACATTTCTTCTAGCAAAATTTAACAACTTATTATAGTGAGATTAAAGTCTTTTTGTGTAATCTAATGATATTCTATATTCTATAGTGCATGTTTAAGACACATGTCATCACTGTACTGTGAATTTTCCCAGATCTGGAATAGATTTTTTCGTTTAACAAAACGTACTACAATCCAATTGTTCTACTATTAATATGGGAACCGACATCTTTATAAAATAATTCTCTGAATTCTTATCCACATATATATAGTGTTTTCCACTTTTTCCGCATGTTTCTTGACGATGATAAGTGTAACTTATAGAAAGCTCGAAAATATTGTAGACATCGTCTTGGGCTACACGCTGATATATTCGACGTTTCTGCTCGCCTCATGTTGATGGAGAAAAATGAAACTTTTCATTGATTTTACTGTTTCATTGCGAAGCAGTTTTGAGTATGAAGCGCCCCCTTAGATGAATTTTGGAATAGTGCATTTTGTAGAGCGGACTAGCACACAGTTTCTGGAAAAGTTTGACTTCTGTTCACTTTTCTTGTGAAGTACACGACTCAAAATACTGAGCAACAGTAAAATTGATAATAGAATTGATAATAGTAAAGCTTTTCTCATACGATCACTTTTTGTGTTCGACGATAGCTGTCGTGGTCTCACAATGTTTCTGGTGTGTTGGATGACACTAACGACGAAACATATGTAACTGACCAATCGTTTTTTTAATGAAATCTAGTGAAGTTTAGGTAAAAAATGGTGCTGAATCCAAATATCGGCATGAGACGGGCCGCTAGACCTTACGAGTACCGGATTTCTGGGAAACCAGGTTTCCAGAGCCAGAAACTTTTTGTTCCAAAACTTTTTTCTG
>CAJNOQ010001055.1:0-36655 GCA_905250885.1 Didymodactylos carnosus | reverse complement strand
TGCATAAATATGCTCCTTAGTTTTTCGATAGGATAACAGAAGAATTTCAAAAAACCAATTACAGTTCTTATGTAACTTTTGATGCTCTACAAGAATATATACAGAAATATAAAATTATTTGAAAAAAAATTTTTTCAAAATTTTTTGCAAATTATCCTTTTGCCCAAATGTCCACATTGTTCCCCACTGTGCAAAAATTTCATGAGTGTCTTAAAAATCTCCTTCTATGTTCTCAAAGTAACTCTAATTTTTTAAATAACGTTCGAACAGCACTTTCACACTAACCGCGATTGTTTTGGATCAAATCAAACAATTCATTAGTCTTTTTTTGTCCTTTTAAAAAAATCAATATTAAACAAATGAAATCGATCTACCCATGTCACTACTGCTTCTAATAAATTAGCCGTTTTAATAAGATGATTTGAATCTAAACTAATTTTGAAATAAGTAGTGGAATCATGGCATACTAGTATCGACGGCCAAGGGCTTCTCAGACGTTTTGAATCCTTAATCAAAAATTAAAAAAAGTGGTTTCACTACAAGCAAGGTGTGACTTTTTAGTGCTGCGATTAATAAGGAAATTCGAATTAGCCTACTCGTTTTTAAGAACTAGAAAACATAAAACTTTTTATGATTTTTAAATAACCGTTTTTGAAACAAATCAATTAAACGAGCACTGTTGCATCCGCTTATCGACAATACTTCATTCTCGAATTCGTTTGATTCTGATGATAACATTCTCGAAGTTATGTCCCGCAATAGACTAATACCTGGAATGCAAGAAAAGTCGAAAAATGAGATAGCATTAACCGAGTAGAGCAACATTCTCGTAAATAAATCTTTTTCGGAAACGTGAATTCATGAAACCTTCAAATAGAACAAATAAATTAGATTAGGAGACACATTTGACAAATGAATCTCGAAACACTATTCGCTGATAAGCTTTTTTTCTAACGGTCTTCTCCTAAAAAAGCTAATTGGCAAAGACAGAAGGTCAAATACGAAGACAAAAACAAAATAATTACACCTCACAATCTCGAAGTCCTCTTCTACTTCTAAATTTTCTCTGTAGCTCAAATGAAAACAAACAGAAAAAACGACGATAGAATAGAATCTGAAAGAAATCGTCCAAAAATCAAAAGTTTGCCAGAGAAGATTTCAACAAAAGCTATGGATGATCATGCAGTTCGCAAAAAAGAGTTTGTAGAAGGTAGTCGCTATTATCATTTGATCGCATTCATCGTCTCTCCTCAATTTGCGCTGATATATACGCATTTTCATAAACAAATATTTTAATGGATTGTGGATTCTTGTTCTCTGAAGAACAAAAATATGATTTACGTTCTTCAGAAATCTGGGGAAACAAAAATTATCTCTGAAGAACAAGAATTCGTTTTGTGTTTTTTATAAAAATGAAGAACTAGTTTTTCGAAGAACAAAAACTCTGCTGAAGAACAAAATCGAGAAAATAGGCGGAATCTATTCTTCAGTTTTCAAAGAACACATTCGTGCTCTTCGCTATGTTCTCCAAAGAACGGAAGAACACAGATTTTTAATAGTGTGTTTTGCCTCAAATTTTGGACGAAAATTTTTTGTCTGCTTTCAAGCTCAAATTTAGGTGAACACCATTTCTCGACATGCCCGATCAGAATATCACGGTCTCCCGCCTTGAGTCGATGCGAGGAAAAAACAGATAGTTTTCATATGTTTTTGATCTTGTAATTGTGTTTAAGAACCAAAACAAGAAGTAGTCATCCCAACAAAACTCTTTCTCAATTCTGTTTCGCAAAAGCTTCCTTTTGATAGAAATCTCTGTAGAAAATGTTACGGCAAACAACAAGAATCAGTCAGTACAACTAAAAGCTCAGCGTGAACTACAAGTTGCCAAAAAACAAGGCGACAAAGTTCACAACTCAATTCCAGCAAGAAAGAAAGGTCGAAGAGAACGAGTGGAAAAACGGTATCCATCATTCATAAATGCAATCATAAAATTACAGTATACGTTTAGACTTCCACAGGATGTCTTTTCAAATCTATATGATTACGATATTTCCTTGTTTTAGCCAAGTATTAGTGTTATCGTACATAGATGTTCTAATTTTTTCATTAATTTTGAGTTTTATTCATCTAGACGCACATTTATAAAAGTAAATTTCTCACTAGACGAAACATTCAAATTCAAATATTAAATTAGCAAAAGTCGGAGGTAAGATCGGTCTGATTTCATTTGGTTTTTTTTTTAAAAACCCTTTCTTCTACGCTCTTGTTTTGTAATGTATAGTATCTGCTAGCTTTGTTATATCAAAGCAAAAAAGTAAAATATATTTTTGAAATAACGTACAAGCTGTGAGAAAAAAAGAGTAAAACTGTTTTGCTATGACCATCTTTCTTCTTCATCAATTTTTTTTCCCCAAAAAAGTTTCAATTCGATTCCCATTTCTGGTAAGAATGATGACAAGGCTAGCCATTCGCAATAAATAGTCATTCTTGATATATTATTTGTTGAAAAAGAATATAATAACTTTCTAGAATGAATGTGTTACGTGTATAAGTTGTAAAGTTTAGAGAATGAGCACAAAAACTTGCTTAGAAAAAATTAGGTTTTAACAGGGCCATTTTTTGCTTCAGAGTCCACCATCTTTGCAATTCTCAATATAACTGAATAGATAAAGAAGAGAATATGTAAAATTGTACATTTTTTGCACTTCTTCACTCTAGAACTATATACGATATATTGTTATTTATAGAAATTTATCTATTAAAGTAAGAGAAAACGTTAGTTACAATTATGAACTTCAGTTTTCTGAGTTTACATCTGTCTATTCTACTTCAACACAGTACCATATCTATTTAAATCTTATTCTCTTTAGTCTGAATACTATGATAATAGCAATAACATTTAACAAAAATTAAAAAAATACTGTTTGGTAACATTAAAATAAAAAAAAATGTGTATCTTTCTTTACAGACAAACAAGTGTATACATAAAATAAAATTTGTTAATTCATTCGGATGCAAAAGAGTTTCGAGTATATGCAAACACCATCCATCTGTCGATATTTATTGAAAAACGTTTTTTTAAAAGAACATGAATAGACTTGCTGTTAGAAATTCGTTTTGTCTAGTAAAAAAAGCTACTCTCTATTAATTGACTTGTTGACACTGAATACGACGTTTGTTTTTAAATAAAGGTATGTAGAGTGAAATATAGTATCATGTTCAAAAGATAAATGTCTAATTTATTACAATTAGAAAATAAAGAGTTAATTTTGTTTTAAGAAAATTTATTTTGCTTTTTAGACATTTATAATAATTGTACAGAATATAAACATTAGAATAACAATATTGGACGGTATAATGAATAACGATGATACTCCTGAACCTGGAAAAAAATTCTCAATAAGTAAGTAATTCATAGTTTATAATATATAGTAAAATACTCACCATTCATAGATATCATAGTACTATCTGTTGGCATTGATGATAATAGACTTGTATAGAAATGACTAGAATTATATAATTTTAATTTTTGACTATATTTTACTTTATCTGTATGAGATTTAGTTAAATTATAAAATGAATAAAATCGATCATTAATATCGTATCGATGATGATATTGTTGTTGTTTATGATTTAAAAATAATTTTAAACGATGTGAAAGATGATGTGTACAACCATTATTTACTTTATCAAAATGATCATTAATTACTAATGTATCATCATATAATAATATTTGACATTGAATATAGACAAGTACAGACTCTTTTAAAATTGAATTAACATTAAAATTAAATGAAAACGATTGTAACGTATTATTACCAAGAAATATTAGATTTGGATCAGTTGGACAACTAGAGAAGGAAAAAAACATAGAATAAAATAAAAATTTGAATATATAAAAACGAAATATATACATACTTTCTGAATATCAATCGTTGAGGATGGATATAGTTTGTATAAGGTGATAATGGTAATAGATCACATGATTCAATCCATAAATGATAATCAGAATATTTTTCATTTAAAATTTCATCAGATTGAGATGAAATATAATCTGCTTCGATTATTACGTGGAGTGAAGAAAATATAGAAATTGTACATGATATTTTACATTGATGAGAATGATTTTTAATTGCTGTTAATAAAGATATTCTGAAATATAAACGATGGATGGTCATTTTTACTATACAACAAAAGTATAGATAAAAGATAAATTTTTTTATCATAAAATTAATTTAATATCAATAGTTCTAATAAAGATACTTACTTGCTTGATGGTGAAAATTCTCTATCGTTGCCATTAGAAAATATTGGCGTTGTGGTATGAATAAAAGATGATGATGTTGAAGAGTAAGTTCGAATTCGATGAATATCTGATGAACATGTAAAATATCGTTCATATTTTTTAGTTGTTGTTTGATCATAAACAGAATCCCAACATAATTTACCACGAATTTCACTCTTGGTTAAAATCTAAAAGAAAATTCTTTTTTCTCTATAATAATTATTCATATGATTATTACAGAATTATTATCTACCAATGAACAATGATCAATATTTGTTGAGAAAAATGCATGTGATTGATTACTCCATGATGGTTTACAAATATCACCAAGATAAAGATAATTTGCATCAATACCGTTTAAAGCAACAGTTAATTCCAATTGATCACCGGGACATAAGATTGATACGGGACGAACAGCTACAGGAAGTAAGTTTTAATAAATTGTATAGATCATCGTTAATCACATACCTTTAATATCTTTTAAACAATTAATTTCATAATAATTAACAAATGAATTTTTTTCCATTAATTGTGTTGATTCCGTAATACTAATGTTTGCTTGTACACACAAACTCGTTTTATCATTTCCAAACCAATACTCAAATGATTTACACATATAATTTGAGTTTGACTGATGTAAACATTTATAAAAACAATCATATTCATCACGCCATCGTTCGTGCATATAGTTATGACCTTGTAACGAAGTACCAAGTAATTTTTCATAAAAACAATCTAAAAACCAGAAATAAAAGATCATTACATATTAAAGATGTATGATAAAAAAAAGAAAAAAAAGAAAGAGAATTAATACCTTCAATCGTTCGAAAACCTTGTGTATTTAGTACTGACGTCGTCGTTAATATCAACATGATCAATGGTACGGTCATTTTGAATTAGAAAACATAGCCCAATTCGCAGGGGCCATTGAATCTATTCTAAAATCATCAAAGAAAATCTATTAATATTATAATTTTTAAAGAAAGATATTCAATAAGAGGAGGGATAGAAATTAAGAACAAAAAAATTAATATGAGCTTTAAAGTTATTTCAGTCCGATTAAAAAGTTATCTATCTGTGCTATCCATCTTATTAAATTAACTAATAAATCTTTCTTTCATATATATCTTTCAACTTTGAGCAAAGAATATGTCTTTCTACTAGTAAATCATTGTCAGTTCAAACAAACGTCTATCTATCAATTATTTATTACATAGTGATATTATTCTTTTCTTTTCTATTATTTTTTCATTGCTATTATCATCATCATTATTAATGTAGAAAGACATATGTATTATTTATTATAGTCTGACATAAAAAATAAATTCGGACAAAATTCTTCGTGACATATCACGAAAGTCTTTATTCATCTACACAAATCATATTTTTTACTTATGCAAAACCAAATAGACTCAATAATAATAAAAAAAAAAAAAATGGATTTGCACGTTCATCTGGTCTCACTCAATTTAACTTTCTTTATTCTTATATCAACTAAGAGAATAGAGTATGACACAAACTAATGCTCATTTTTCTGAATGTGTATATAATACAAAAAAAAAAATATTTTTATATTCAATTACAAAGAGCTTAGAACGTTTTCAATTTTGCAAAAATCTTGTTCAAAAAGCATATTAAAATAACTAAAGTTACCATCAGAATTCAAAAAAACAAAAAATAACCGGATTTCGTCGGTTTTAAGAATACTACTTAGTTACCATGAAAAAAATCAATAGATAATGATAGAGTTTTAGAAGATACATATTTCTATGGTTCCTGAGAACCTAAAAGGTTTGATCGATAGATACTTATGCGATACCGGTATAATAAAAATATTTTTTTCTAATAACCTTACACTATTTCGAAAAATGCTTTTTGTCATTAGATAGTCGAGATTAGTGTGCATATACATCTATCATCGTTATGTTGTAAAACAAAGGGGAGTAGAAAAAATGCTCGAAAGTTAAAAGCTTTTTTTATGATTTTTTTGAAAAACATCATGGTTAGTAGAAATGCTGTAGCTCCATTAACAACGCTTGCTGCAAGAGCACACCTACAGAAAAATATCCTTAAATTCTGTGCTACAATTCTGATATTTAAAAGAAAAAAATAAATTGTCCTCTGAGAACTACAATTTTTTTGATAGAAAAATTACAGTACACTTTTGACACAGCAGTTCTGATAAATTGACTGCGTGAGTAAAACAATTTTACGCAAAAAAACGATCAAAGACTTAAACCTTATTTTAGCCTCATTTTGTGCAAAATTTCAATTCTCTATTGTGTATGGTATAAAAAAGTTGAAACTGAATCGAAAGTTATTTTTGGAAAAACCGCTTTTGGGTGACGGGACCCAAGCCAAAATTCATCAAAAAACGTTTTTTCTTAATAATATTTGAGTAACACATGACTCGATCCAGTTTTGTCTGTTGATTTCAAATACGCCTTCATTTTCCACTGATGATGTATAGAAAATGGGAAAAGTACAAAATAGGCAGACTACCTGAATGCTGAAAACCCATTTTTTCTCAATGTTCAAGCTCCCGCATTCGCAATCCATCTCAACATTTTTATACCGTACAAGATAGAGAATTGCATTTTGCACAAAATGAGGCTAAAATAAAGTTATCTATTGATTTCATGGTAACTAACCGATATTCTTAAAAGCGACAGAATCCTTTCTCTTGAATCTTTTCACAAATCTAAATTTTTCTCAAAAAATAATGAAGAAATGAGAAAAAAAAATGTACTATCACTGATCATGATAAATAATACTTGCAAAATCTTCGAATTTTACTATGAAAATATGATATTTTTTAACTCTCACTTAATATTGACTTGAGTTTATAATACTTTAGAAAACGATCAAGTATTAGCGAACTCCTACATCCACCCATCCTTATATTTCATTATTAAAAAAAAAGAAAAATAACCGTTTTATTTTTTCTAATTAGTTTCATCGGATCCTTGAACACACTGCAAAAGCCTATGTTGTTTGCCTTTGGCTATACAAAGAGGAAATCTTTTTACTATACAGAGAGAGAGCGAGAGAGAGAGAAAAAAAGTCATTTTTGATGGGGACAACCTGTCATAGAACTTTAATTTCTTTAAAATCTCATTTTTCTAAAGAAAAACAACAGCCAGATATTTTGAACGTGTTTACATAGCATAGTACAACAATTACAAGAAAGAGTTGTACGTTTAATATAATGAATACTTTTTTCCTTTTGTTTTGTTCTCTTTCGATAAAACAATACATCAGTTGTCATCTTCTTCGTTCCGTCTTTTTTCACTTTCTTTTTAAGCTTAAGGCATTGACTTTATTAAAAGTAAAAACCTTCATGTTTTTACAGAATAAGAACAGACAGTGACTGTCTAATCCTCTTTTGATCAAACGTGAATAGTTCCATAGATGGTCACACTAATTCAAATTACAGCACCAACACTCATGTGTCATATGTCACAACTACTTTATTAGTAATTACAAGACCACCTCCCTTGAACTTCTACAATAAAGAAAGACCTGATACAAAAACTATGTGTGCAATTTGCTAAAACTTGTTGGATATAAAGTAAAGCACAAAAGTTTAGAGCATTTTGTCATATTTAACTTTTTAAAGTATGTTGTTTCAAAAAAATCCGAAGATTAATATGAATAGTTGAAACTTCAATGAGCTATGAAATGTATGTATACGGTAATTATATCAAAGGTTTTAAACGTCTTTTTTCAATACTGAGTAGGTATGCACCAGTTTTTAACTGGTGTTGGGGCATCCGGAAGAATTGCTATGCATCAGTTATCACAATTCGCTCAGAGCCGTGAAACATTTCATTTTGTAGAAAAATGTTTGCTCTACAAAATGCATTTGTTAAAACATTTCCAAAATCATTTCTAAAAAAGAAAATTTAGAACATTCTAAAATGCACAAAATCAAGAAAAAAACCCTGTTCGAACAGTTTTTTTTCCGTGGTTTGATGTATTTTCGAATGCTCTAAGTTTTCTGAGAAATGATTTTGGAAATGTTTTAACAAATGCATTTTGTAGAGCAAACATTTTTCTACAAAATGAAATGTTTCACGGCTCTGAGCGAATTGTGATAACTGATGTATAGCAATTCTTCCGGATGCTCCAACACCAGTTAAAAATTAGTGCATACCTAATACTGAGATTAAAAAGTCAGTTTCCATAAACAATCCGAACTAACTTTGCGATAGCAAAACTTTCATGACGAATTTAGAAGGACAGAATAAACAATTGTCCTCAAAACAAACGTCTTCAAGCTTTACACGACCTTCTGTTGAGTACTTATGGTTACCAGAAACACCAGTCAAACACAGCAAAACTTTCAGTAAAAGAAATATATAAAGAAAGTGTGCCTTAGCATCCATTTTCGTGTAAAACTCGAAGACGTTTATTTTAAAGACAGTCGCGTATTCTGTCCTTCTAAATTCGTCACAAAAGTTTTGTCATCGTAAAGATACTTTGGATTGTTTATGGAAACTGACTTTTTATCTCAGTATTGAAAGAAAAAGCGTTCAAAACTTTTGATATAATTACCGTACACATACATTTAATAGCTCGTTGAAGTTAACTATTCATATCAATCTTCGGATTTTTTGAAACAACATACTTCAAAAAAATGAAACAAGATAAAATGCTCTAAACTTTTGTACTTCATTTTATATTATACATCGCTATGTTGTTAAGAGAGTAATCCAGGTAGTGAGTTCTTTCTCTTGCCTAATGCACACGTTTGATTTTTGTTCATAAAAAATTTCATTTTAACATATAACGTAGTAAAACTTTTATTTCAACTCAAAATATAGCAGTTGCTTTTATTTGAAAAATCTTAAGATGTCTAACGGAAATTAGTGGAATGTTTTCTTCATGATATCTTATCTAAATTAAAAAACAGAACTTGTGGGTATCACGGATGAATAGATTCCACTATTTTTTGGTAATAAGTGACTGATGTTCGCAATAACTTATTTCTCAATTGATAACTGAGACTTAAGGAAAGATTTTTCTGCTTATTTACATCGATGTAATAATGTGAAACAAAATGATTTTCTCTCTATCTTGATGAAAAAATAAATCCTATAATATTGACTCAGTAGAATATAATGTAAATATTAATGCCCTTGAGCGTTAAAAACTGCCTTCTCTATTCGAACGTCAATTAATCTCAAACGATATGAACAATTTAGGTTAAAGTAAATAGATGATTAGCAAAGTACAAAGAGAAAAAGAGAATAAGAATACCCGACCTTACAGCTACCATTAACAGTGCAAGGTTCTGACAAGTGTCGGTTCAATAGCTCAATGTTTTTCCTACAGTTAACGGGCTTCTGGTATAGTTGTCCCTATTGTTACTAGTTATCAACTACAGTTCTGGTCTTAAGGCTAGTGTAGCACAGAGTTCCTTTGATCAGTTTTTGAGCTCCCCTGTACTCACTCACCATATACTAAGTTCTCAACAAGTCACAAAACCTTACCGAATAGGTAAATTGAGGCTTTAAAACAGAAATAACTTGCTCAAGATTACGCTAACATAACTTGTGGGTGTCACAGTAGTAATGAACCACCAGAGAAGTCTTTCAGACAGAGCGGTCTTATAACTGTTCTATTCTATTCACTTTATTGTTAAAAAACAACTGGATAAGGTTAGAATTGTACGTGAAGCATATAAATTTACTCTGTGCACCTGAATTGAATCATAATCAACGTCTTACATCGTCTAGCTCAATGTTACCTCCATTTCTTTAGAGATCGTTTAACGATACTTCTCTATTACTTAATGTGGCATTGAAATTAAGATTTATCTTCATCTGTAAGTGAAACTATAAGCAGATTTTTTTCAACACACATATATATTTAATTTAATTTTCTTTCTATATTTGAAACACGCAAATTGGAAAAAAAGAGAAACTAGAGAATAATGATGTTATTCTATTATTAATTTAGATAAATAGTGTCCTTGACCTATTCCAACTAGAACAGTTTATAAAGGTGTTGAATGACTTATCCTATTTGAATTTATTATTAAAGTTATTTTTATTATAGAAATAAAAAGAACTTAATACTAAATTGTGTAAAAATATTAACGATAGAAATTGTTTAAATAGAAAAAAAATCCATGAGTTATAAAAAAAATATCTATATTTAATAGAATGAAAACACTTTTTCAGGAAAATCTGTACGTATGGTGTTCAGCTAATTTCTAAATTAAAACTGCCATAATTTCGATTTTCATCATAATCTTGTCTACCTCTATTACACAGGCTGTCATTGTCAAAGTGTCACAACCAGATAAAGGATTTCTCAATATTAATCATTCTTCCGTAAGTGTTAAAACTAATCATGGCTTGTTTTTCAATTTAATCTATTCATCTACTTACAACTTGTTGTATTTGTCATGCATTTGGCATCTAAAGTTTCCTTCTTCCCACGTCAATAATTGTCTCTATCATTTATAGATATAATAAATTACATGTGTCTTACAAATGATATCTTAAACTTATTTTTAATCGATAATAACTCTTTCTAAAGCGTCTAATAATTTATATTTAAGCAACTGTAAAAAAATGATTAAATGAATAAAAGAAAAGATAGAAGAAAACGTTTTTTTCTAATTTAACTTGTTTTCTTTTTTTTTATTATTTTTATTCATCAACATAACGAGGAAAGCAGTTTCTTTTATTGTGCATACAATATTGTAATATGAAAAAAAGTAGAATGTCGTTAAATATTATGATAAAGAATTAGTAACAACAAGAAAAGAATATAAAATAAATTTGACATCATTGCTGAATTCGATTTTATTTATACTTATTGCGTGTTTGTTTTATTAACTATAAAACTATGCAACAATATATTTCTCTCTCAAATCTCGTTTATATCAAATTTTGAATGATGATGTTAAACACAATGTTAATCGTAAGAGACATTTAGAAAAAAGTTATGATTACAACGATTATAGTTACGTTTTCTCTTTCATTCTTTTCTTTCTATTCTCTGTTCACCATCATCATCATCATCATCATCATTTTTCTCGCTACGAAGATCATACTGCTAATAGGAAACAGTGTTCTTTCGATTTTATTATGTTTGTGGGTATTGTCACGCAAATAATAGGAAAGTGCGCAGTAGTAAAGAGGAAATATCCCTAGTAGGTGATAGAAGTACAGAACAGGTTTCACCTATGGACTATCTAGCTGACAATAATGTGAGAAAGGGCAAGAGGATTATTGAACTTGCAAAAATAATGATTATGAACAGCTTGAATATTAAATAATTAATAGAAGTCTTGTAGGGAATTATGTCATTCGCTTTCTCAGATTTATAGAGACATTATACTATAAAATATAAATTGTTGATTGTCACATATTTGAACATCCATTTATCACCAATCTACAATATTCTGAAAACGTTCTTTTTTATTCAACGTCTCTCATGATTTACATGTTCTAAATAAGGTAAAATAGAATTCTGTAGCAACTATTGTGCCAACATTATCTACTGGTTTGGATTTGAACTGTGGTAGACGTTTAGCAGAATTATTTATAAACTATTTCATAAACTTACCCCATTATATAATTCATTTTGGACTTTTTTCTAATAGCCCGTTAAATGAAAAAAGACTTTTTCCTCGCCACATGTTTATGGATCTCTGTTTTATTGTTCAAACAATAACACTAAATCAATAGATCCGTTTCTCATATTATTTTATTTGAGATTTTCTTCTCATGTGAGAATACATAAAAAAAAAGGTTTACATAGTAGTTTTTTTTCATATCATTCCTCTTCCAGTGCAAATCTTATCTGGTAATCAAGAAGGAGAGAGAGCACTAAGTAAAAAAAGTCTCAGAACTATTGAATTCTTTATAAATATAGCATAGATACTTCAGCTACAGGTTTATTATACAAAATTGCAATAAAAAAAGAGACAAAAAGCACAACAACAAAAATGTTTAAGTATTACAAAAGTATATTTGATCTAAGTGTTAGAAGCTAGCTTGGATCTATCAGTTGACTTCAATAAAGTTTCACTCCGGTTTTGTCGATTCCACTTTATCAGCTACTAAAAGTTTTAAAAGTATCATAATATAGATAAATTTAAAAAAATGTTGGCGTCGGATATGACATTCCATTAGTGAATCAATGATGGATGTTTCCTGATAAACCAGTGAAATACAAGTGTTTTTAAAAAATTCCATGCATTTATATCAACCGTAATGTATTTTCACTGTTCATCTGACATTTGTAAAACGAAAAGGTGTCAATCATTGTTATTGTTATACCGTAACAGTTTGATTGCTTTCCTTGATATTGGACATTCCAAATGGTTTAACGGTACACCCGCCCCCGCTCCCTTCTTTCTTGTAAAAATTTTATTCCATTTTGAACTAAACGTAAAATGTAGTGGAAAGTCTGGGCTATAAAATGAGACAACTTCCAGCTCGCCACGATCTTTCTTGTAAAAAGCTATGAAGTTTTTAAATTTTTTCTCCAAAGCCTAAAAACTCTCAATTTTTTAGTTTCGTAAACTTTTCTCTCCTTTGCATATATATTCAAAATTTGCTCTGACGTGTTACAGAAATTTCTGATGCGTTTTCGTGGAGATATAGGCTTTACAGCAGATGGTCTGAAAAACAGAGCTGTGTGTTTTTCTCACTATGCGTCTTTTCGATCGTGTTTTCAATCCAGTCACATTATGACTCCTCGAAAAAATGATTCAATCGAGCTGAAATTTTTACCAGAGATACTTTAGAACCTATGTCAGATTTGATCTTTTAAGTGTTTTCGATTTCAACTTTCGGCGTAAGAAGATTTTTAAAATAAAGGTTTTTTACACAGTATTTTGAGCATTTTTCAAATATCTCGAGAGGGAAAGCATATTTTTTGAAAATAAAAAATAAAACAAAGCTGAGAGAGAGTCCTAAATAGCTGTGGTAAAATTTTGTGCTCGATCGGACCATTTTTTCTAGGGTTTATAATGTGACTGGTGAAAACTAACGTTTTCCAGAGAATCCATCAAGTCAGAAAATTTTGGACAAATATACATCGGTTTTCTTTTTCGATGTTCTATCTCTGGTATAAATTCCACACGGATTAAATACCGGCTTCTCCGGCTTTCAAGAGGGTCAAAAAAAGGGACGGGGGTACTTTTAATATCTAAGTCAAGAGGACTTAGTCCTCTTCTTAAAATGAGAAGACAAATTGAAAACTAGAACACAAGCATACTGAGTAAGCACTGCAGAAGAGTGGGTCACAGTACACTGCTATACGTATGATTTTGTTGTCGCTACGCACTAAAACATCTATAATACAACAAGACAGAACATGTTATTTTACTCAGAAAATAACAGAAAATAAGGATAAAAAGAGAAAGAGAAGAAAAATTATTTATCACGAAAATTATGATAAGAAATTTGACTGAAAATTCAGTTACAGATGAATACAATGGTATTATTTTCTCCATCTAAAATGTCATTTCCACTGAAAGTTCATATAACATATTTTCATTAGTATAATCTGTCATGTCCTGATGTATAATAGCTGAAATGTTTAGATTGCTGTTCATATTTTTCTTATGAAGAAGCTGAAAAAGATATACTTTAATTTAGAATTATTTTCTATTTTCTAGAAAATCGATCTCGAAAATTGCCAAGGATTTTCCGACTTTTACAAAACCTTCAACGATTTTCTGACTGTATAGAAAATATTAATTTTCTACTTCATAGAAAATCCGCTCGATTTTCTATGAACTGACTTTTCTCAATTGTCAGAAAATTGATAAGGAATTTCTAAAAAGTTGGAAAATCGACGGTGATTTTCTATAAATAAATTCCAAGATTCTTGAAATTCGATAGCGATTTTCTAAGTCTAATCGGTCATTTTTTCTTGTTTCTTTCACATCTATCAAAGCCTTCATTGGAATAAGTTATCCTGTAACACATCTCTGTCCATTTTAGTATTTAACATCGGAAATGTTAATAGATTCGGAAAGTTCTCTCAGTTTTTGCTAATCAGCAAAATCTTCGAGAAGTATTATTGTTGTACGACACTTAGAGATCACAACGAGGTACTGAAAAGGTGGATTAGGACTTGTTACGACAAAATTGAGTTCCACTGCAGCTTTCTGAAGATCGCTCTTGCCAATATTCCACATTTTTATTTCTGAATTTAGCATCTTTCAAAAATGTAGTTTGGTCTATTAACTCAAAGACATGATCCTATCAATTCATATTTATTTTCTTTATTTTTTAAATAAAATAACAGTCGTTCAACACGTGATCGATGTCGAATTTGGTTTTCATTATTAAAAGATCAATTTATTGGATTACCATTCAATAGACTGAAATAATACACCACACTCAATTTCGAAGTTCAATAGCTTTAAATAACGGTGAAAAAGTTTATCTTCAACCATTTTCACTTTGTAAGTCTCTGATTATCAGCATTCTCCATCAAACTGTTCTTCCTCATCATCTGGAAAATCCTTAGCGATTTCCTAGAAAGTAGAAAATAATCCGACTTATTGGTTTTCGAAAAGTCCATGTATAAATTACTGAGGATTTTCTAGATTCTAGAAAATTGATCTTCAGACAGTCTAGAAAATTCAGCTCGATTTTCAAGAAAGTTGGAAAATGAAACTGGATTTTCCATAAATAATTCTCAACAATCCAGAAAATCGATGTCGGGTTTTCCACATAATTGGAAATTCGATTTTCTATAATCTGGAAAATCAGTGAGGATTTCGTATATGGACTTTTTGAAAATCGCCAAGCGTTTTCTATAAATTATAACTAGAACGCTACACAAACATTGCCAAAGACTTAAGTAGTATAACTGAATGAACAGTAAACGCTGATTTGATAGTACAATGTCAATTAAGATTTATAAGAAAATGCTTCGTTTCACGTTGAGAGAACAGAAGAAACGAAAATTCGAATCATCTATTTCAGTCGTTGTTAGGCGTCGATTCAAATCATCGAAACTCTATGAACAGATAAAAAATGATGATAAACAGCACTGTCCAAACAATTGAGAAATGTGTTTATCTTATATAACTTTTAAAAAATGATTGAAAAAAACACAGAAAGGGAAAGTTCATTGCTACAGTATCGAGCACATCTGTCTGCAATTTTATCTATTGATTCGTTTGAACCAGTGTACTAAGAAAATGGGTGAACACCTCGCATTCACAATAAGAATAACAATATTTATTTGAACTCGGTCGACTGTTCACACAGGACTCTTCTTCAGCATTCAAATATCAACTATTGAATTTTAAATAAATGTTGTTGCTGATTAGTTTTCAATAAATAACTAAGCGGTTAGTAGTGGATACCCGAAAATATATTCATAATGAATTTGTTTCAATGTTTTTCATTGAATATGAGAAAAGTCTGGGTCACAAAATGAGATCACTCTCAGTATTCAACGACCTTCTTAGAAAAAGTTATGAATTTTTTAAGTTTTTTGCTCAAAAACTCAAAAGTAAATTTTCCCCATCTTTCTGATACATTCAACAGGTTTTGTTATAGATAGTCTGATATAAGAAAGTGTTCTATTGGTAACAAAACGTCTTCCAAAATTTTCCAATGATTTTTCGTAGAGATATAAGCATCGACGCAAATGTCCTGAAAAAACTAACCTGCATACAAAATGTGTTTTTTCATTAATCTGCCTAACCTGGCTGCATTACGACCCCGCCTGGAAATATGTAAAATACTTCGTACCTTAGAAAAAGTTTTTATTCCTGAAAATGGAAGAAATTCTGTTAATCTAGTTCATAAACCTGTTCTATTTGACCATATGAGGTTGTATTTTCACTCAAAGTTTATGTGGCATTTGGAGAAGTGCAAGCATATTCTTTAAGGTTGAAAAAATCAACAGATCTCATTATATGAGTACTAGGCGTCAATGTACCTAACCACTATAACTATCTGACAAAATGTCGACCACATCGATGTATTGCCACATTGCATTATAAAATTCATTATCTTTTTTGACTCAATCAAGCTATTTTAGAAATTAATAACACCATGCATCCAGTATGGAATAGAGATAGGCAACCCGATCCGGAGGTTGGGTACGGGCACGGGTCAGGCACGGGTTCTATTTTGTTTTAATTTACCCGAAAACCAAAAGGTTTTAGTGGAAAACTACAAAATTTTAGTGGAAAAATGCAAGATTTTAGCTAAAATACATCAAGTTTTACAAAAGAGTTATTTGAGTACTTAGTGATAACTGGACATCTCTAACCGAAAAACAAAAGTTTTAGCTGGAAAATGAAAGGGAGAAAATTTTTAGGCATAAATCGGGTACGAATACAAAGTTCTTGGGTCGGGTACGGGCGGAAAACACATTTTCAAGTCGGGTATCGGTACTCGTGCACATCTCTAGTATGGAACTCTGCTGTGTCTGTCTGTCAAAGAAATATTCTTATGAATAAAACTCTAAATGGTTTATACTTTCTCTAATTTTTCCTAACTCTAACAAAGGAACACAACATCTCTAAAATTTCAAAACCGGTTATTATCAGACCCGGGTCATATAATCATCTGAATATTTTTCGAACAAAGAAAAGAAACCGCATATCTTTGAGAAAATTCCGCAGAGAAACCCTGAAACGAAGGTGAATTATGAAGAACCAAGGGAAGCGTTTAACGACTAGACGCTTACGCACCGCATTAAAAAGCTGCAAAGAAAAATGTCGATGATATACTAAGACAGTGGAAGAAAGAATGAATTATAGTCGACATCAGGAAATATTGAAGTAAGTAGCATTCATTGAGTCGATTTAGTGTTTTTACTCTTGTCTGAAGTTGGAAGTAAGAATAGTAGTAAGTGCAGTATCAGCAACAAATGTTCGTAAAGCAAGGTGGAGAACGAAAACATTATCACCGATTTATGGAAATATAATCCATAACTAATAGAGCACGCACAAATTTCTCTTTCTGTAGCTGAAAATGACATCTTTTTAGTTATATAATCCTTGATTTTCTGTCAATAGAATGAAAAATATCAGATTTAGTTATGGTGTATTAAATGTTCTAACGTCATCGAGATCACCTGGAGAAGGAACGATTCCGAGAATACCTTCTAATGACAAGAGCGTTATGACCAATTTTTAACTATTATCTATACACATCTTGTTTTGAAATAACAAGACAAATGCAAAAAACATTCGTTCAATGCACATCAGTTTCTGTAGACCAACGTGAAAAAGAATCAAATAATACAAAAGAAATGAAAATCAAGATTAAAAAAACTTCAAAACACGTTACAGAGTAAATGTCATTCACTCAATGAAAAATCATGGTCTTCACATGTTTGACATTCATGCCTAAATCTAGAATCATCTTCTTCACTTTTCGCATTGAGCGAACAACATGACCAAACATATTTTATTCGTTGATGTCCTCGATCTCGAGTACGAACAATGTGACCAGGATGATAATTTTGTATTGGATAATCAGACATTGATGGGTGATGGCGGGTGCGACGTTCAATCACAAAATGACAGATATTACATTCGTATTTAAATGGACCTTTAGAAGACAAATATTCGTTGTAGCATGGCATAATACAATAAACAAGAAATTCAAATTTTAAATGTCAAATTCTAATATCCACACAACTCGCCTTCTGTATGTTTTGTATACTGTATATGTATTTCAACTTCATCCTAGGTTAGGTTCAGACAGATTAGGCGGAAATTGTAATTCTTACTGTGAGAATAGCCCAGGGCGAAGAATACTGAGATATGAACTTGTAACATCATGTTACAAGATACCATAAGAGCTAAGATTTCAGAAAAATCTTGGTTCAAGAATCTTATAATATTTCACAAGATTTTTCTTGCAACTAGATTCTGTAAGATCTTGTAGGATTGTGCTAAGTTGTAACAAAGTGTGGCATGACGAACTGATTTATCACAGCGCGGTTTAGAGTGGAATAGAACTGTGTTTCTGTACTGGTATATATCTATATCTACACTCGCTTGGCGGGGGGGGAGGAAGGAGTAGCATGAGAATGAGCTACGAGACAGCTTCTCGGTGCGTTCTTATGGACATGTGTCCTTTGACAATACATTTCGATCCAACGTTTTGACAGGCACGACACCTCTAGAACTGGAAAAAGAAAGAAAGTTGTAAACTCCATCGTTCCACACTTTACTAAAAAAATATACATGAAACTGGATTTCCACATAACCTGACCTGACCTAGGATGAAGTCGACGTAGACAGACAGATATAGATGTGTATATATATCAATACTGTGAGAATAAGAATTACAATTTCCATATAAACTGACTGGATCTAACCTTGATTGACGTCGAAATATATACATGGATAGATGATGCATATGCATTTGGAAGGATAAGAACCTAATAGTACACCAAGGGAGAGATAGGTACTAGGAAAGTGGGGCGACTTTTTTTGCATTTTCTGAAATCGGAACGTGCCATGCACTCACATTCGTTCATCATTAAACAAAAGCAAATTATCATTAAAATAAAGTTACAATTTTGCTTATCAACTAACTTTGAGACTAAAATTAACTTCTAATCTATTACTGTAAAACTTCATTTTTCTAATCAGCATTAAAAATGTAGGGTAGAATTACAAATCAGCAAAAAGTTATCCTGCACACATTGTAAAAAAACAAGTACCACAAGGCACTTCATTCGGGGATGAATGGGAATTTTTGAAGCCACTGCCAACGCGAAAATTGAGCAACAGTATCCTGTAGTGAGACACGTTTAAAAGTGTCCCGTTCATCGCTCTAAAAAGTGTCCCATGTCAGTTGTTTTTTTACAGTGTATCTCTAATCTACATACACTTCTTAATGTAAATAATATGAAGTTTATCTTCATTAAAAAAATTTGCTTTTCTCGTGCTTACCCCTTTGTTTTTGTGGTGGTTTTTTATATAATTTTAATTTTTCCACTAATTGTTGTAATTGTTTATATGCTCGCTGTACATCGATTTGAGACTGTCCATAAATGTCGACTGTAGTCACGGGAGACATGAGACAGTCTAAATCAAACTGTGGTTCATAACGATTTGACTGGTTTAAATTCATATATGGTAAATGAAAATGGATAATTGTACGCGTTTCACTAGTAATTTGTTTATGGCATTTTCCTTTTACACCTATTAAATAACCAATCTTTAATGGGGGATAATCGAGTATTTCTGTAATTTTTATACAGGGCAACTTTTTCCGTCGTCGACGAACTGTTACTGGCGGGGTTGTTGAAATAATCGCTAATTCGTCTGTATTTAAAACAAAGAGAAAAAATAATAAAATAACAACGAATTTGTTTTTCAACTGACCTCTCGGTTTCGCAACTACTTGACTATATGTTCTTTCTTTGATTAATTCCGGTGTTTTTGATAGTTCTTTTTGTTCGATACAATTTATAAGAAATGTATACAATTTGGTTTTACTTATTGCATCGTCCAATTTTTCGATTTTTGTCGATAAAATAAAGTTAATATCGTTTGGCCATTGTGGATATTTTTTTGTACACAAATAGAACACTTCATAAGTAACAAATTGGGATTTCGACGTTTTCTTATTTTTATTTTGAATAGTAGTTGTTGGTGGTAAAAGTGGATCTGTTTGCATGGACGGATTGCTGCATGAACAAATCATTTTTTTAACACCATTGTAGTTATAAGATGGATCGATTAAATCTGTTTTACGCAATAAATTCAAAATTCGTTGAATATAATTACGATATTTGACATCATGAAATAAACATATTTTCTTCGGTTTGCTTTCAGAAGTTTCCATCTTCAATCTAGAAGTAAAAATAAGATGCGAACGACTACAACAATGCAGTACATTCAAGTACATTATACTGAGATATTTTCTTTTATGCTAATTAGTCTGTTGTCTACTAAAAAATTCAGTTTATACAATGATTATGCAGTTAGAGGTACAGTAATTAGTGAAGATACACAACAGGAAATAAAATTAAAATTCATCTTTTTTTTTCTTTTAAAGTTTAATTTAGTAGCGTTTGTGCTTTGACTAATTCAGAGATTCTATAATTTCACGTTCGAACAAATAGTTTTAAAAATCTTATCTATCCTCTTTCGGTAGATAACTACTGTATCAACTACTTTTCATGTTTCGATACATCCAGTGCCGCTCCAGCATTCGTATTTGCAATGTCTCGTTTAAAGAAATGAATGAGGAGCAAAATATGCTCAAAAACGATTAGATCTTAGAATCTACTTTCGAACTGTAATAATGATAGATCAGCCATCTCAGTAGAGAAAATGTGCAGCTAATCATCACTTAGTAACTAAATTTTCTTAGTGTACAACCTTTGTCAAAATGGGAACAAAAATATATGAAAAATGAATGTACTGTTTCTGATGAAATTTAGAATGAAAAAATTTTCACTGTTTTCCTCCTCATGCATGCATGCATGTCGATTGCATGTTGCCCTTGAATTCTTATCAACAAGACGGGAAGATGTAAGAATCTTAAAAAAGCACACCTTCCGTTCTTTGCCGTATGAGACATAGTGAGTAATGAGTAAAAATGATGCTTCGATTTCAAAATCGTGATGTTGTCTTTTTCTGATTGATGTTTTAAATAACAAGAGCAACTGTTCATCAGTCAGATAGTGTGTGTGACTTACAACTGATCTTGAAATGACTGTTGAAAAAACTTAACTGCTCATAGCAGCTGTCAAAAATGGCCGCCTACTTTAATAGAAAAGCAAAAAAACTGATTCGATAAAACAGTTTCAGATACCCATAATGCAATCATATTATCAGTCATATGTCGCCGCTTACCAGTAGAAGCGTTTTCTCCGATATTTTTTGGTCTTGTTTCTTGATTTGATCTGTCTCTGTCCATTACTCTAGTTTTCTTTTATCAACTTGTCTTTGCTATTTTATTGATTCGAGTCATTCCTTAGTGGATGCACTTGGTACAAGTACTTGATTACTTGATGAGTACTTAGGAACTACGTGGCAAGTTAAGCATTTGGCAAGTAGTTGAACAAAAACTTGCTAAGTGTCGTTGCTTGACTTGCTTCAGCCAAGCACTTGGATAAGTCAGTCACTCGTTTCTTTTGCATTGAGCACTTGTATATGAACACCACAGTATCAATCGTTATACACTTATAAAATAAACTTATATAGTTCTACTGAATTGAATAAACTCAGTAGCCGTGCATCCGTTTGCTACACAAAGGTAAAGTATGGCTGCAGAATACGTACAAAATACAAAACGAAGATAAATGGAATAAGTATTTGACTGAAGCTTTTGAAGTAAATTTACTTGCATTGTGTCAACCAAGTACTTACATTTTACTTGTCAAGTACTTTCTCAATTATTTGACAAGTAAATTTACTTGGAAAAGTCTACAAGTACTGTCCTCATTACTTAACCCAAGTACTTGGCTCAAGTACATTCACTAGAGTTGTTATTACAAGTCGGGGTCTTTCATGACTCCCACTTTTCGTGAATAAATCGTACTACTACAAAAATTTCATTAATGAAAACAATTGATGAATTTTAAATATATAATAATCATGTTTTTTGTTACAAAAAAAGCTTCTGCAGAGTCAAAATAATCATCGCGTTTTAATTATGAAAATCGCCATTCTGCGCATTTTTGAGACTGGCAGCTAGCTATCCTACTCGTATTTGTAAAGTTATCTACTGTTAGCAGCTGTTATTGGCAGGTAACTTTCTTTCAACGGGAAGAGAACAAATTGCTTATTTTGATAGCTAATGGTAGTAGACCGACTGTGGTGACATGTAGATGGTTGTGCTGAATAGAAACCATTAAAAATGACAAACTTTTCATTCTGAAAATATTTAATTTCGTTAATCAAATAATCATCCATTTTCTTTTGAAATATCTCTTAGTTACTTAGAAGCGATAATATAGGAAGTCTTTAATGGCTACATCTAGGAATGAACTTTTCCTGTTGGAAAATAAGTGATGAAAACAACAATTTAAACAAAAGGTTTAGATTATATTTATCTCATGGTTGAAGAAGCATTTGCCTCTTTCGGTTTATTTATTGATGATGAAAATAAGATACGTTTGATTGATCCAGAAAAAGTTACTGATTCAGCAGAACTACGAGATGAATGCAAAGATTTTATTGAAAGTAAGAACTCGATAAAATGATTTTAGGTTATATGACTCACAACAGAGTGGTTTTGGCTTTACACTAGATAAAGTAATATTTTTGCAGAGCAACCGTCTATGTAAACCGAAAACAAGATTGCTTAACTCAAATGTAGCTCTCAACAAGTGTCAAATTTCAATTTTTTGGTTTGCTTACATTGTCTTTTGGTTTTCTGTTTAGATGTACTTGAATTCAAGAAAATTGTTGATACATTAATTGAGAAAACTGAAGAATATTCGAAACATGTTGAACAAGCTAGACTGAAAGTGGGTTGTTAGTACTTCGTGCATTTTGTTCTCTATTTTCTACGTATTTAGTCGATAGGTGCTAAAAATATGTTAAAATCTGTGTCAAAATATCGCGAATTTGAAAAACAACAATTACAAGCATTAATTAAAGAAAAAATGATTGAATTAGATAGGTTAGTTGCATGTCTTACTTTATTTTTGGTTGTTGATTAATATCTCCTATTTTATTTTCAGACTACGATCAGAGTACGAATCATTGCAAAAAACTGAGCGAGAGCAGAGTGAAAAAATTGAGCATTTATCACTAAAGGCGTATGTGTATAGTATAAATGTTACCATATCAAATTAATATATTAATCTGTTTTTCTCTTTAGGGCATAAATAGAAGTTACTCAACAAGATAAACTGTGTAAAAAGTAGTAGATCTGTGAAAGATCATTTAGTAGATTTTTTAAGTTATCTGTTGTATATAGCTCTCTTTCACTTTAATTCAAATTGTTTTTCTTGTGAAAGCACTTTGAGAGGACGATCAGCAGTCGTAGAAATCGATTCGAGACATTTCTCAGTGAATATCCTTACTAAACTGAGAGTAAGGGACCATCTATGACGTGGTGAATGGTGAGTTGCCATTTTTCAGATACATGCTGTATTTTTCTGTTGCTGTTGTGTTTTTGTAAGAAAAGTACTGATATATAGCTAGTTATGTATTTTCACTTCAAACTCACTTCAAAATATAGTTTTTATTCAATATATTTTATAACGATTCTATAAAGTGCTTTGTAAATGGATCGTTATACACAGCTTGCCCACAAAAAAGACTACTTTCGCGAAAGTCAGTCACCTTTTCTAAAAGTCATTGCTCTTCAACCAATTAATATATAGGGCGTTGGGCACGTATCATTTTGTAGTTTGAATATTCTTCTTTATACTGGTCCGTTAGCGGTAATCCCCAAAAATGCCCTTAACATTCCCATAAGCTGTCAGTGTCAAGAAAGTCAATTAACGGTCTAAAAATGGATCGTTCACAGGAGTGAAATGAAGTTCATATGATATACTGTAATTTACAGTAGTATTTCTTTCCGTCCCGGAACGTTTTCAACAGAAAAAAATGCACACAAATACAAAAGAAATGTTATCATTGAAAATTTTGCGGTTTCGAAAACGTTATTTTCCTTTAAGAAGAAAAGTTCAATAACTGGCAAATTTAGAGAGATATAAAACTCAAATTTTCTTTAATATTAGCAGACTATTAGGACAAGTACAGAAGAAAATTTCAGTTCGTAATTCTTTGTTTTGACTGGGTTACACAATTTTTGCTGTCACTACATACAGTGTTCCTTTAGCACAAAAAAATTCATAACTTTTGAAGAAGTAATATGGACTCAAATCCTTTTACGGTTTTTATCAGCTCACTTTCCTCTATTAACTGGCATAATATCACTAAAAACGGAGTTGGGCATCTGAAGACCTTCTCTCGTCACTGGATGCAGTTGTTCTGGAATAAGTATTTCAACTGAAAACTCCAATAGAGATAACTTTCAAAGCGTAATACAAACTTGAAATTATTAACTATATTTTAACTTGCGTCGCAAAAAGTTCAACCCGAACCCGATCCTGGGATTGAATCGCACTCTAAGTGTAAATGGATCGTTTTTATGCCATTTTATAGACAAATCATTCATTTCTTTTATTTTGCTTTCACTCGTAATATATATTGATGACACTAATTTTTTCGAATAAAATAGAACTTTCCTTTCATCAATATACAAGTCAATAAACTTGACTAGAGGAAGTGGTTCTTCCTGGACTTGGTACTAAAGATAGCCCTTACTCTTAGGATTGGTGATAGAAATCTCACAAAAGACCAAAAAAAACAAAATAATTAAAAACTGACAAAACACTTACAGACCGTTTTTTGATCGTAAAACGGCTTAAAAATGACCTTAAAACGGTTCCAGTTAAACGGCTTTAAAATAGTACGAAAACGGCTGGCGATCTAACGGCGCTGTTTTAATGACCTAGTAAGATGTATTTCGTAAAAAAGTGCTTCGTTTCTATGAATTATACGTCTCCGTTCATCCTACCGCTAGATTTTGCTTGACTGGTATAATTAACCACTGACATAGTGAAAAACAACGAAAGAATGACTTTGAAAGTTTTCAACACTTGGATTTGCTATTCCTAAACTAAATAATTGTTGTTCACATTGTACTTGTATTTTTTTGTCTTCTCGCTATCACATAGATGTTGAGCCGGATACTTTATTTTATTTATCAGATTGTCAAACATGAATTGAGTAAGAATGAGAGATTTGTGCAGAAAGCATCCAGATTTAAATGAAAAATGCAAAGAAAAAGCACCATTAAATGATTCAAACAAAAACATTGTTGATGCTGGCGCCGATCTATTGACAATGATTATACTGAATTAAAAATAATGATATACCGTCGATATGTCGGTAAAGAAACTGCCAAATGTAATAATGTCTTTCATTCAAATAATAAGTTCTATTTAAAAAACCTACATTTCAAAATCTAATGGTTAGACAACTGCATGGCAATTATATAATACTATTAATGATTTTGAGAAAATTGTCTTAGTATTTAATTTCTTAGCCGTTTTAGAGAACAAAAAACATTGATACTATAATAATGAAACAGCAAAGAGCATACAACACACATTTTTTTGTTATTTCTGGTCTTGGATATTTTTTTTTTCGTTAAAGACACCGCAATTTTTAAAGCAGCGCTTATGGAATCAATTTCTTCTGTGTTGTACTAATGCGACATCTCTCTTACTACAGTGTATTGCCGATGCAGGATTTAGAAATTAGCTTACGTTACTGTTACAATAAAAACTATATCGATCAGCCTCTGGGATCAAATAATTTATAAATGGTGCTAGACTTTTAACAGATATGGCGGCGTCTACGTTAAATATAATGGCCAACGGTAAAAAGTGCTTCTATATATATCACGTAATAAATTTTTTCGATTAATTTGTTTACCACTTTCCCCTCTACGATAATCAACTGTAGTGATTTATCGATCCACTGATTACGTAATAACTAAAACTCTTTCTGTTTTTTCTAGTATGATTTTATCATTCTCCTTATTGTTCTAGTGAGCGTTTCTGGTGAGAGCCCATTCCGGTACTTTTTTGCATTTAAATGTAGGATACGATGGTTTTTCGAGAAAATTGAAAAACCTGCGATTAAACGCACATTTTTAAATCTTTTGAGGACAAATATCGTTAAACGAAAAAAAACGGAGAAAATTTCGTTTAAACCCGACAAGAGCTGGGCAAGTCAGAAGTCACTAAAAAGATTTTCAAGCCAAGTTATTCCTCGACCTTTTTCCTCCAAGTCAAGTCATGTTGGGTTAAAAACTAGGCAAAGCATAAAATTTGCTAGCGCCTTTTGACTGAGAGACAGTTTTTATAGTTTCAAAAGCTCTGTATCACGGTAAAAAATGCCTAATTTAAACAAAAATCTCTTACTGAAAGTGACCTGACTTGAAAATTCTTTCCGGTCGCGATCACGGAAAAAAATCTCTCAAGTCAGGTCAGACTTGACTTGGACTTGAGGCATTTTTGACTTGACTTGCCCACCTCTAGTTTAAACGTACTTTTTTGTCTTCCCGCTTAAACGCGAAATTAAACAAAGAGAAGTTTATCAGTTCTATATGCGTTTCCTGTAGTTTTATATCCTACTTAGTTGAGCGTCGAGGAATTCTTGTTCTGTTGCAAGAAGAAAATGGATGATGGCAATTTGACATTTAGGTTTTTAAATCTTTTCTTTTTAGGGAATAATGGAGACTGGAAAATTAGTATCTTAATTAGAAAAAATACATCACTACTGTGTTGATAGGTGTGCAAGAGCATTATTGGCGAGTTTTTTGTCGAATTAATTGTTTTTTTTCACTACCGTTTCTGCTATACACGAATCATATTCTATAATTTTTGGGTTGATTCTGCTCTTAGATCAAAAGGAAAAAAAGTGCGTTTAAACGGGTCTGAAAGTCCTTTAAATGGGGTGCATTAGTCTGCAAGGTGGGCTATCGATATAGGCAGTCTTTTTTTTAATTTATTTATTCACATCCATAGCTCATAAACAAAATTTGTGTCGTAAATTAAAAAGGAAATGTTTACGTTTAAACGGCAGCTTGTATTGTTGCGGTAAAAATTTACGTTTTAAGAGAGCATTTAAATGTAAACACAAAATGTTCCTCTGTGGAAGAAAAGAGCGAAATTTGTGCAAACATCGAACATGTCGCGATCCGCTACCAAAAGTACTTGGAAATTTCTTCAGAATCATATACTTCTTAGAGTCTGTGAAGTCTAACCCAGACGGTTGTATCTAGGCAAAGTACGAAAGTCCAAGCGCACTCAACTAACCCAAAATAATATATATATATAAAAGATATATATAAAAAAGAAATAGACAAAAAAATAACTGTTCACAATTGTTTGTATCTAAATGTAGGCGAAAAAGGAAGCGCTTAAAGGGAAACAACATAAAACTGCATTTAAACGTCGTCAAATAAATTGAGCATTTAAATGGAAATAAAATAACTCACTTTTTTGCTTCTTTATTGAAAGTGAGCATTTCAACAAAAAGATAAAGTAGTCTCAGTCAAACGTAAATATTTTTTGTAGCTATTTAAGTAAAAACAGTCGGGAAAAATCAACTATTTGCGGTTAGACGGAGAAAAGGATTGCGAAAGTTTAAATGGGAAGATGTAAAGTCAACGTTTAAACGGCAACAAAAAATTGTGGGCGTTTAAATGCATCCGAAAAAGAGATGTAATAGTATCCTACACTTAAACGCAAAAATCATCATAATAGGAACTTGTGCCCTTTAAAACGGAGTGTGCAGCACCCTAACGAAATTAAATTTACACACTCTTTTACACCGTGTGAGAAAAAAAATGTACACTGCACACTGAATTTTTAGTTTACATTTTCTTTTTTTGCCAGTTTATGTAAAGGATATAGTATTTAGCTCCAATGTGTTTTTCATTTTTACTCTGGATTTGTTGTGTGATATTTACTTTGAATGTCTGAACTTCTCCAAAAAGTGAGATGAATCACAATATCTTTGTATTTTGACATTATGAGACATTTAAAAATTGATACATTTTGTTTTGAAAAGAGTGTACACGTACACGTTCACCTCTGAAACAGACTGCATTCTGACACTAATTCGCATCAAAAACGCTGATTCTAGTAGTATTTTTATCAAACCAAAATGGTGCTTTTAACTTGTTTTTAGTTTAACAGGCTTACGCATACAAAAATTGTACATTTAACTTGGATTATTGTCAATACTTGAAAAAGATAGTTACAACAAAAGAAAAATACCACTGTTCAACACTCAAATCCTCAGCAAGATTTGAGGCTAAAAGGTTGACTAAAGTGTAAATAATGGATGTGGTGGTATTCCTTTTAGTTACTACTTGTACTTTGTTTTCATCCTTAATATTTATAATTATGGTCAAATGAAGTAATTTTCAATTGTTGTTATTTGTGTTTCAAAATTTAGGTATATACTTTCGTGCGATGCTTTTGATTAGATTATCATTCATTTTACTCTCTCCTCCATAGCGTAATCAAGCATAATCTTTGACTGATTTTCTCCACCCTAAAGATAACTAAGTAATTTGTGCGTGCACAAGAGACACAATTTTTTTTCGCAAGTGAAGTGGGTAGCATAAATAGAGTTTGTGGAGCATCTCTTAATTTTCTTCAGAAACTATTCAGGCACTTTACTTCTAACACACCGCTTTTATCACTGTAAGTAAAAAAAATCTAAAAAACACGCATGTAAATCATATTGTATCCTCTGTTGTAGAATGAGAATTACTTAACCCATTCATGATACATTTCATGGATATTAGTAATGAAATACGTTCAAGGAAAATATTTGAAAATTATTTGTTAAATTACATCAAAGAATAAACAGCAACTTTAATGAAGACGATCAAAATTTTTTCGTGTTATTAAATGTGTTTCTCATTGCTCCTAATCATTCTGCCAAATATGAACGTAGATTTGGTGAGTCAAATCGTATGCAGACGGAGAGCCGTTCACGATTGGTGATTGACACATTGGATAGTTTGTTAAATGTACAACTATTACTAAGCGATAATATAAAAGAGTAAGATTAACTTAAATAAATACAGTTTAAACTAAACTAAGATTATCGGTGTGTGATTAATGAGAATGGTCTTTGGTCTTTTCTCTATTTCCAGTACAAATTCTCATATTGAACTGTGTTCGACAAAGATCCACTACAAAAAGATCAATCTAATGTTATCAACAAGTTGAATATTACGATTCGGTGTAAGATGGTGAACGTTGTTCATAATAGATGTTTAATATCTGTCGAATGAAATTTAGCATGAGTTTGTGATGATCATGTAAAAATGCATGAAGAGCAAGAAATAACGCCCGTTTAAAATGTACATGATGAACGAATAGTTGAAAACATCAGTGAACACGATTTAGATATTTGTATAGAATCAGATTTATTTTCGTTTGTCATATATTTTCTTTTTTGTTAAACTTGACATATATACGTGGACAGTTAGAAAATAATTTTTTATTGAGATTTTTCTCTATGAATTTCGTGATTATATATATGTGTCCTTGTTTTTTGAAAAAGTTTTTTAGTAACGAATTGTTACTAAAAAAAAACAGGCGTATTCACTCTTTTATCTGGGACTTATACACTTTATACAATTTCAAAACAGAGTATACAAGTCCATATTTCTGTAAAATCTGATTATATACGCTCTTCAAGAAAGGATGATGTCTCTCAAATGGACAGTTACAGAATTGACGAGTATCCTCATTTGACAGTTGGTTAGCGAAAATTTCAAATTTTTGAAAATGAAGTCTTCATATAGCTGCACAATATATGTGATAAGCTTATTTTTCTGTTACGATGATTTCCTCCAAAATGGTAGAACATGATTTTTTCATTCTTATTTAGATAACTAGCAACTAAACTACAAGTTCTTTATACACAGTTACGTCTATTTCGTTTGTAATCGTTTTATTTATCGCTTATTTTACCACTTTATCAATTATTTACAACTTACAATGAATATTTCGACCTCATTTGACGATACTACAGCATATACAAATACAGACCAACATTTCGTATTTTCTGATCAAGAAAAAGACTTTGCATTAAAAGCAAAACAAGAATATGAAAAGGGAATGTATGAATGTACGTTGTGTAACTGAAAAAAGTGACTATTTTTGTTTATCCAAAGAAAAGTTTATTTTAGCTTGTTTGAAAACGTTAAATAAATTACTAGAATCGTGTCCGGATGATCCAAAAGTATTATTTAATATAGCTTTAACCGAATATTCACTATCTGGATTCCAAAAAACTGATCAATTTCGTTCAAGTCTACAAAAGATAGCTGATAAAGTAAATTTATTTAAATTTTCAAATTCTCTACTCTTGCTAATAGCCATTTTCTCTGTGTGTTTAGCTTCGATGTAATTTAGATGTTGTTGAAACATTAGAAGATACAGATCATTGTGCAATATTTTATTCAACTGCAGTGATCCTGTATCACATGAAACAATATAAAGAAGCATTAACGATAACAGAAAAACTATTTCGATTTATGGAACCTACAGGTAATATTTTTTATATCGTTTGCCAGCAGTAATATTGTTTCTATGATAATTTCTTATTTTATTTTTTCTAGAAGAAAGTTTATCATGGAAAATCTGTATGTTACTTATCGAATTGGATTTATGCACATTTCAAGTATGTAGAGAATGAGTCGATTTTTTAAGAAAGTTCTACCGTCAGATATTCTAGTGTATTCAATAATCTTCAAAATTCTCTGTAATTCTTTTCTTTAACCACATAATTTTATTGTAGATTTTCTAATAAATAATTTTGATATGTTATTTTAGCCCGAAAATGCTCTAGCTGTTTTGATGCATGCTGAGAAAAATTTAAATTATCGTTTGAATCCACCAACGTTAGAGAATAGTTCAGCTGAAACAAATAGTCAACAAGATCCAGTAGTACAACCACAGCAGATCAATCTCAATTTTAGAGAAGAAAAATTTGAACACATCAAAATGAAAATAAGTTTGGTAAGCGCATCAATTTTTGGACACTTTTGAATAATTGCAAAAATATCTTAAATTTTGTTTATGTTTAGTACAAAATTCGTTGTTTTCTAATGTTAAAATCGTTGCGTGTATGTAGAAAAGAACTAAAACAATTATCAACATTGAATATGGTATGAGAAAGACTCCCTCTTCTTCCTTTACACATCGTCAATTATTCTTTTTTTATTTAGTCATCTCCTATATTATCTTATCTTCGTGCTAATTTTGAATATTTAAAAGAAAATTACCAGCGTTCATTGAAAATTATTACCACACAGATAAATCATAATGAAAAGACATTGTTAGAGATTGGTGTTAGTTTACAAACCGTATTTTATAATAATTTAGGATGTATTCATTATTATATGAGGAAATATTGTTTTGGAGCATTCTATTTTAGAAAAGCGTTAACGGAAAATAATCGTGTACTTATGGAATTGAATAAAGTTCAAAGTAGGTTAGACAAGATTTCTCGATCTATTAATAAAGTATCACATAGGCGAAGCTCTTCATATTTCGTTAATTTATTTGAAGAAATATTAAATTATTTCTTTTTTTTTGTCTTATTAGGTAATGGTATCAGTGGTAAACCTTTGATTGCTCTTAGTAGTAATCGTAAATATGATATATTGTATAATTTGGGCGTGCAATTATTATTTGAACGTGAACCTTATGCAGCATTTGAATGTTTGATTGAAGTTGTGCGATTATATCATACAAATATTCGTTTATGGTTACGATTAGCCGAGTGTTGTATACAAGCTTATAAATCATCAAACGATGACATATTTAAATTAGAAGAAAAATTAAAATGTGTATCAAAAACAATCGGTACGGGACCATATCATAAATTAGTGTTAGGAAATTGTAATAAAAATTCGAAACAAATATCACAAACAACAGACACAAGTACGAGTAGTAACAGTACAACAACTAATAACAACACGTCACAATCTTCTTCGACACCACCGCCACAACAACAACAACAATCACTGCCAAATAACACTGTAGTCAGTTGTTCGATGGAATTTGCCCAATTATGTTTGAGAAATGCCTTAGCCCTAATACCAAATATTACAGATACTGATCTACAGTATGTACAATAGTTTAAGCAACAGAACGATACTTTTTTCTTTAGAGAATAACATTTCTTCTGAATATCACATTTTACACTAAATATCACAAACGCGAATACTTTTCAAATAGTTAGTTATATCATGTTTCTGTGAAAAAGTGAAAATATCCTAATATACAAATCACTAAATCACATAATAAGTAAAATGTACCGCATCTTTCTAGTGTAATTTGTCGTTGTTTATTTAGGAAAGAAGAAGTCAAATTGTATCCATCACCGCCTAGTAATCCTATTCGAGCAACAGAAATGATTTGTCTGAAGTAAGTTAAAATCTGTACTACAATCAATTCATAATACAATTTCTCCATTTAGATGTTCGATATTAACGGCATCAGCCTATGTCTCACTGTGTTTGAACGATTATCAAAGTGCTTATTCATATTCATCGACATTGTTGAAAGAGACAAGAGCATCAGCGGGACATAAGTATGTTTGTGTGTGTGTGTGTTAGCAGTTAATGTCAGAATAAACTTGAAGCGCTGGCAAATCAATAAGTAACGCAACTAAAAATTTTTTAAGCTACATTATTGTTGAAAACGAAGAAGAGTATTATCAAAAGTATTTACAGACGAAATAATATTGTACATGAATCTACAAAGATCCCTTTAGTTTAATGTATCGTAAGAAAATTAGAATAGTTCAATTTTCCTATATATACAGTTGCGTTGTAACAGAGACAGGCAAGTCGTTACTCTTTCGAGTCTAAGTCGCATAAAAATTGACTCAAGTCATTTTCTAAAAGTAAAATTCAGACTAATTCATTTTTTCAATAATGGCTTTCAGCTTTTATTGTTTTAAGCATTCGTTGAACTTATTCTGTTGCTACGTGGTATCTTGTTTATTTTTGTTTTTGGTAATCCTAATCTAAAATGAGCACTATATAACTATCAACTTTGTCTATTTTTGTATATAACAAACATAAAAAACACTTTTATAGTCATTGAAAGTTCCACATCACTGACTCGACAGTGAGTTCCAGTTGTGACTCATATTCGCTCATCTCTACGCTGTAAGATAGTTTTTAACTTATTTTTTATTTATTTTATTTAGATATTTGGCTCGATTATATCTAGCCGAAAGTTTACTAGTATTGAATAAGATTGATCAATCATTAGCACAATTAGATCCAGAGTTAGTTAAAACAGATCAAGATTTATCATTCAAAATACCATTAACATCTTCAAATATAATTGATAAAGGTATGCACTAACATACACAACAAACTGAATACCACTGAATGTAAAATCTTTTTTCTAAAAAACTATTCACTTCTTTCCTGCACTATTCGTAGTGTGACAAATTGCGCGTGTTACTCAGTTCTTTTCAGAAAACGTCAATTACGTTGCATTAAATCGTATTTTTCTGTTCTAGAAGAGAAATTAGAGTCACAAGAATCATTACCGGAAGCAAAAGGTAGTTAATTTTTTCTTTATACGGTTGCTTATTTTCTATGTATTGTTATTTGTTTTAGTTGAGTTATTTTCTTGGCTACCGAGAGAAGCACGTGTTGGTCAAGCAATTGTTTATTATAATATAGCAGTCATTTATGCCACTGTCGGAGATATCGATAGAGCGTTCAAAAGCTTTAATTTAGTAAGAAATAACCTATCATCTCGAGTATTATTATCATTTCATTCCATGCATCTTATTTCTTTCTCTCGTTAGTTTGTTAATCTATTTGGAAAAACGCAACCAGCACACTCATTTCAACTCAAATTTTATCTCGATTTGTTAGACGGTGTGTATATAATTCATTTACATTTTTTTTTACAAAAATAAAGTACTACATCTGGGTCCAGACACATCCAAGAGTTTTATCATGTACTGTTTTAGACGTCAATTTCAAATGAAAGCTCCTTAGGTTTTGCTTAGTCATTGCAAGAGGAAATTATTCTTAGTTATGTTGTAGGAAAAGATAAATAACAGTAATTGATTGATTTCTTTGAATCGAATTTGAAACAATTGTCAAAGTTTTCCTCTTTGATTTAAACTTTTTTGTATTTTATGTAGGAAATCGTCAACGTTTGCAGGTATTACTTAAAGAACATTTTGGTCATATGACAACAAATAAAACATTTATGGTTCGAACAAATCAATTAAATTCTTCGACACCTCTTTCCACACAAGTACAGTTATCATCATCACAAGCTCCAATGACATCTTCATCAGCATCTATTTTAAACAAATTATTGTTATAGATATCTACATTTCTCTATTTTTATTTTAGAATAAATGTTTTTTTTTCTATGTTAATTGACGCATGTGAGCTTATTTTTTTTCACTATTCGGTTATTTTTCGTTGTTTTTCTTTCATTTTGTTTATTCTAATCTATTGATATATTTAAACTACAAATGTATAGATAGCTAATTGTTAAAAATATCGAATTCATCGGCACACTAAGCATGATACAAACAAACCTAAGCGTAAACGATCTATTTTTCTGCACATTAGAAATACGACATTAATTTTGACAAAACTTAAACAAATTCCTGGGTGATTTTACTGTTTCTAATCAGCTCAAGTTAAAGTCACACGCTCAATCTTATTAAGGTATTCTACATCGGTTAATTTCTTGTGATTTTTCAGTATAATTTTTAGTAAAAAACTTATTTAATTCAGTATTATTATTGTTTTTTTCAATTCGGTCTCTCTGTTTCTCTGATAAAGACACTTTTCTAATCTGTCATCTGATTTTAGCCTTAGCTATGGCGTTGACATCAGTGGTGATTCTTCTTTCAATAAGCGTATAGTATGCATAACTTGGAAAATACACGTTCGCTGACAATTTGATTTTCTATAAAATGAATTCACATTTGGTGAGAATTCATTTCGGTATGCAATGATGATAATAATGTGTCTTGATGTATATGATGTGTTTGCGAATTCTCTATATTTTGCTGCTTTTATTACTTATAACTGCTTGACACTGTGACATTTTACCAGATAGACACCTTCTACAGATGTGTGCTGATAGGAGGGACATGAGAGCGAGTCGCGAGGCAATATGATCTATACGGTGGCCTGAACTAGTGAGAGAAAAGATAGACATGGCAAGTCTATAGCCAGTGTGAAGTTATGTTGCATAACGAAAAAGTAAAAAATAATTCGATTCATCGTGAATGCGAGTTTTTCATGATCTCATTGTATAATTATAACATACAAATATTGAGAAGAAAATAAAATAAAAACTGATTTTACAATCAAATGAACATTTTCTATACGCGTTTGGCAAATTGTGCCAGGTACAAATCGTGTTTCAACGTCTCTTAACAACCGATTATTTTAAAGACAAGTCTATTTATCTTCAGTTTTTTGTCGTCTTTTAGATTAGAGAAGAATTCATATACTCGACAGGAGATAGAAAAAAAATTTCTGTTATTATTATATATGCATATGTGTGTAAATATATTCATCAAACAACAAAAATCTTTTAATACCTGTTATAATTTTTTGAAATATGAAAATATAAAAGAATAAGAGAGAGAACGTGTATTGTTTGTGTGTGTGCATTCACTTGATCAGACTAATAGATGCTTGAGCATATAATAACAAAGCTAATGTTTTCTAAATCGTTTATTCAGCGACTTATTAGACGAGAAAAGAATCGGACGAACGTCGTTGAATGAGCATAAAAACATCTGAGTCTATTCGTTGATCAATTTTAGCAGGTAAATACAGCTGTGAGATATATGATGAAATCACAGTTTTACTATAATGGTGGTTAAATATATTCATACATTCCTAATCAACGCTTGTTACCATCACATCTCATAAATAACAAGACAGTGTTTCCATTAGAATGTTCTACGTCTCTAGTATATGGAAAAACATTCATTCTAAAACTAAAACCACATCAATCAAATAATAGCTTTTCAGGTACAAATTTTACAATACCTGAGATTTTTTTATTGATTACTCGAAAAAATACTCGAGTACATGATGAACATTTTTCCTAGCGTAGCTGTTGAACAAATGCGTTGTATAAAGTCGGTATGGTCTAACATTAGTCTTCATAGAGTAAACGTTTTATGAGAAAGGAGACATGAATTTACTGATATACTCCTTGATCTTTATATGAGCGAAAAGATAAGATGAGGAACAAAATTGATCAAAGTAATCCGTTGTCTTTTTTTCCATGTTTTCTTCTTTCGTATCATATAGATATAACTTGACCACACAATGTATGTCACATTACATATGTTTTGAAGTATTTTTGGCAGTTTTTTTGAAGAAGAATTTTTGAAGTTTTTTGAAATCTAACTTAAAAAACTTACAGCTCCATTGGTATTAAGTCCAAGAATTATTTTTATTCTCTTTTTATGGACTATGTGCGCTATGTATTATGACACAGATAGTTTATAAAAAGAAATTCTATATACGATGTGTGCCAATTTTTATTTCATTTTTATATATCTTTATTTAAAAAATAGTAACAGCGAGAGTAACAGATAACAATGAGTAGAGTGATGCGTTTTGAATTCTTTTTCAAATTCAATCTGAATACAATACAAGGGGCCGGAAATTCAAAGTTCTAACAAAAGGTTTTTTTCGTTTATTTATACATGGATGGATAGAGCGCATCGAGCTGAGTAAGAAAAATTGGTTTTTAATTTTAAAAACATTTTTTAAGAAAGAAAAATTGAAAACATTCGAAGAATCT
>CAJNOQ010001054.1:0-36671 GCA_905250885.1 Didymodactylos carnosus | reverse complement strand
AAAAGTGATTTTAATTTACATTTACTTTCACATATCGATGGTAGTCAATGGTTAGCAACAGATTATAAAGAAAAATTTTATATTTTTAATGATGATGAAGATGATGAGAAAATAAAATCAGTTGACTACAGAAAGGGTGGATATATTAGAAATGTTGGAAAAATGGGTGATATATATGTGGCCGTAAAAATTATTAATCGATTACAATTTTATAAATTATAAACTTCTTTTTCTCATTGTTGGACGAGCCTTATGAAATATCAGTAGCTGATAGAAAACAGAATATTATTTTTCTTTTTGGCGATCAATATAGTTTAAAACATTTATTGTGTATGTTCTTCTTTCTCTTGAAGACATCGTTTGTTTATTGTTAACTTTTTCCATCATATCTTCCATTTTTTCTGGAAATCGTCTTGCACATGATAGATTGCACGTTTTTAGTTCTTTTGCTTGTTTTTTGATAAATTGTTGGCATTATAAGATTAAATTTTCTTATAAACTATGAGTGATTTTTTTCTGTTGTTGTGTGTGTGTGTGTATGTATGTTTGTCTTTGTATTTTCTAGAAAAAAACTTTTTTCTATGTTGAAATTGAAAATGTATGTTAGAACTGTTAATTTATTATATGATTGTATCCGATGGGCCTTGCCGTTATAATGTATTGTTATCTGCACACATTTTTAGGCTTAGAATCATAGACAAATTGTGTTCTCTGTATGCTAAGAATTTATAAAAGTGAAAAATAATGAATTATTGTACTTCTCGAAAATTTCGAGAAACTCGTAACTTTTCAAGCATCGGAACCGCTGTCATTTTAAAGAGAACACTTGACTCTATATAGAAAAGTGCCAAACTGATTTGTGAAAAACAAAACTTTTTACTTCTGAAAAGGAAAGTATTCTTAAACTAGAAAGCTAAAGCTCGCACTATCCGCAATTCCATTTCTAAATAAGATTTCATTTATCGCCATAGATCTACGTTCAAAATTCATTTTTAATAGTTTCTTATCATAAAAAGGAATGAATAAGCAAGTACTAACAATGAGCACTAGATGCTAACTATCCTGCGGGCAAATTGGAAAGCTGATAGAGTGAAACGTTTCTTAGAGACCGTATGAATCCCCTAAGACAGCTCAATACATGAGTCACTATAAGTTTGTGTGTTTCATTTTGAATTTTCCTATTGAATACCATTATATTATTTAATTGTCAGACTATCATTACTTATCTCAAACTCTGAGAATATATTTCGATAATTTCAGTTTATGTATACATTCCTACAATAGGTATCCATAGATTTATTTAGTAGTCGAAACTGTAACACACGTAAAAAGCATGTACGCTATGGGGCAAGTATACTGCTGTTCTAAAGAAAATATAGTCTGTATTCACTGTTAAGTATCATGTGATCATTAATTATCTCATAGAAAAAACGGTTAAGTTTTATAAAATACATACTCATTTTGTGGGATTAATTATGTGATAATCAAAACGTAAATCGAAAAACTGGCTTCGGATGTGTCATCTACAGTTCGTCTGCTTTCAAATCATCTTATCACCAAATGTGTATGACCAGAGATAACCGAGAACAAGTAGTTGACTCGAACGAGAAAACATAGTGTAGAAACAAAGAAGAATTTTGCTAGGCAACGCCGAAGTGAAAAGCAGTAAGTCTCTTATCGTTTTACTCAGTCGACAAAAAATTATTTTTATAGTGGAACAGAATAAGCCTTCTCGAGTCTCACTGGAACGGCTAAAATAGTAACATATGTTAGCATTATTTCAATCTCTGTCTAGCTATGTTCTTATGTATGAAAATCAGAAATTTATGTTATACGGAAAAGACAAAACAATAATACACAAGCAAAGAGAAGAACGAAACTAACGCAGAAAAATAAGAAGTTTCTCTCTCTACAGGTACAAGAAAATGCGCTCATTCCTTTTTAGTAATAAAAAATTCATCACCGTCGAGATCACTGAGAATTAGAAAAATAGATAACGTGTAAATATACGTCAGAAAACTAAAATAAATAGTTCTAAATAGCGACAATCTTTCATAAAATAGCGCACATTCAAGTGAAAAAAAATGAAACAACAATATCACATGACAATATAAAGAATAAAAAAATAAAGTTTAAGAAAACTATTTTTGTTACTCCTGTTGACGAGCATATGCGACATCTAGTTCAGCCCATTTGGACAACTGAAATGAATAAAAACAAAAATACTAACTATTCATTAATGTGAAAAAAATTTTTTTGGTTTACATAGTTGTTGGTATAGACGACGGTGACATCATTGCAGTTGTTAAACACATTGTCTGATCCTGTTTAATGAATGTGGGAGGTATGAATGCTTGTGTCGAATAGAGATCATGGTATTGATTATACGTTGTTTGAAACACATCGGATGCTGTAGTATTGTAGAGAAATGAATTCGGTGGTTGAATAAGAGGCATAGAAACGGATGATAATGATGAAATTGTATTTGTGGATGGGGTAGATGTTTGTCCTCTTAAATTTGAATTTCCGTAAGAATTTGAACGTTGTTCGTATGGATAACTAGCTGATTTATTTAAAAGATTACCAGTGTTACACTGAGACTGACCATTGTATTGTTTCACATCACGATTATCTCTGAAAATAAAACAAATTTTCACAACAACACGCTTTAAAAAATGAAAAAAAAGCGTGCGCCTGTAAGACACACAAGCTTACTTTCTATCACTATTTTTATCTCGGTGAAATCTATAATCCGATGATGATAAAGAGTCAATATTACCATTATGAAATCTTGTGCCAAATGATGTATTTGATCGACTATCTCGTCTCTCATTACTAATACTATTGTTACTTTCACTGTTATAAATATTTGGTAATGACCGGGAGCCTTCAGAAGTATTTGTCGTGCCTGCATTTGTTGATCCAATGATTGTTTGCATAGAAGAAGTATGAGCAAGTGATGGTGGCAGCGGTAGTGGTGCACTAACAGTATGTTTCAATCTTGGATCTTTTGAATGATTATTTGAGTACATTTTTGTACGGGAAACTCGAAGAGATTGTGATGATGATGAAGCAGTGGACGGAGAACATGTGGATGATAATTCTTGTTTTGAACACCAACCAGCACGTCGATATGTTTCGTTTTGTTTTACAGAGCGAAGATTATTATTTACAGAATTTTTTGTTAAATTCAATTTAGAAGTTGTTGTGCTTATTGTAGTTGATAGTCCTACATATAAAAGAACAATAGGTAAATTGAAATAGTTGTTCGAGCAGAAAACATTACAAATGTTCGGTTCTAGTTTTGATTCATCTGTGCGAGAGTACCTCTTTGATGCTTAGGTACCAGTTTTCACTGGCACATCATCGTTCAAATATGTCTCCTACTATAACCGATTGTCAAATAGTCAAGTCTCACCAGTTGCAGAAGTTGTCGTTGATGCTGGTACAGTTTTTGGTGGTGGATTTTCTTCTCGTTTTGTTAATGCTGTTCGATAACGTTTTCTTAAGTCGTCTGCTGTCAATTTTGATGTAAATTTTGAGACAAATGTCCATAAATTTTGACGATGTTTATGATATTCTTTTTCGTTGTGTTGTTGTTTCAATGCCAGTTGTATTTGATCACCAATTTTTAGTAAACATTTTTCAAAATCGTTGATATAATCGTCATAGGAATCAAATGCTTCTTCTGGCGAATCCAAACTACCAAACCATTGTTTAACTGGACGCAATAATTCTTTACACTAGAAATAAAAATGTTAAGCGAGCAATGAGACATTGTTAAAGATCACTTACCTGTTTAAAAACATTCTTTTCAAGTCCTGCATATTCAATTGAATCATTTACACTATTATCAACACGTTCATCTTCAATTTTTATTTCTTTATTCTTTATTCCCAATTGTACATCTTTAGTCTAAAGAAAAGTATTGAAATTGCAGTGTTAAAAAGAGATTAGAATACTTAAACGAATATTGAGTATACTACGTGTAAATCGAAGTCTCACCTTATTCGAAATAGATTGTAATTCATTTTGTTCTTCACTTTTACTATGATGACGTTGCTGATGTTTATGATTGTGATGTAATAATTTACGATTTTTATTTCTTGTCGTAGGTTTATTATCATCTTCACTCGAATTATCAATTATCTCTCGTGATTTTAGTATATGTTCTTTTTTACCTTTTATCGTTTGTTTTTGTCGTTTTCCTGTATCATTTCTATTTTCATCTGCCATAGATGATGATAGTTTTAGTTTTTTTGTTGTTAACGTCTTTTTTTTTGTTTCAATTAGATCAAAATATTTTTTTAATAGTTTCAACAGGTAGTCAGCGCGTGTTTGCAAATGGCTTGATTGTGGTTTACGATTTTTATCATTAAGTAAAATTTTTGAACTCAAACTCAACTCGGGATCCATTTTAATTTGTTCCCAATTACTATAACCATGTTCATAGATTCCGTAAAGTAGAGATTTATCATCGTCTGCTGACCATGGACAATTCCAATGAACCGGTTTAACATTTAATGATGGAAACGAAAATGTTTTACGTTTTGATTGTGTATTCGTGTTTGTTATTAATTTCTTCAAAGGTTCCAAATCGCGAATAGAATTGATTATTTGTAGAGCATTAATATTCACACCTTGAATACGAATTGTTAGACTACGAGATGAACAAGATTTTTTCGGTGCATCATCTAAAAATAAAAATATCTAAATTTTTAGCTCATTTTGGTAGCCTTCATATTGACCTTGCTCAATATCTGTATTTGTCGATGGTGTCGTTACATCTTGTTTTATCGCTATTGTACATTCCTGATATAATTTTTGAGCTAATTGTTCAATATGTTTACGTGATTTTTCTTCTAACTCAGCATCCATAGTCACAATATCGAGACGATTCAAAGCATCTGGAAATTTCTTAAAACTTTTAATAAATCGTCGAATTTCATTTGAATTAAAATTATGTATGAAATTATCTTTTGTTAATGTTAAAGGTGATGTTACTGACATTTCATCTTGATCATTTTCAACAGTTTTATCTATACTTTGATTGTTTTTTTCTACACGTTTTCGATTACGAGGTTGAAAAATTAATAATTCATCCAAGCATTTTTGTTCATATTTTAAACGATCTTCTTCGGGTATAATATCGTGCCAACTTTTTGATGTTGATATTTTAGTAGTTACATCATCTTCATCTTCTATTGTAGAAATATTAGCTAAATAGATAAATATTTCTTGCTTATATTTACTGATCAAAACTTTAATAATACTAATTATTACCTATTTTAAATTGTGATAATAAATCTTCACTCGAATTTCTCATATACGTGTCATCTTGTCTCATTTCAGCTCGTTGTAATATTTCATCAATATCCATTTTTTGTGATTCATCTTCACCTGTATCAAGATTATTATCTTTTTCTTTGAATAAATCTTCTGCACCAAATTTAATAATAGCATTAAGTTCTTCTTTTGAATAGGTTTTTGTATTTTCTGTAGTATCTATTGTTAAATTTTGATTTAAATTTTGAAATAATTTTCGTCCTGTTGTATCCATTCTTTGAATAACTAAATGATCTAAAACCATTTTTTGTTTTGCTCGTTCAATTATAGTTTCTTCAACACTTTGTTTAGCAACTAAACGATAAATATTCACTTGTTTTGTTTGACCAATACGATGAGCACGTGCTTGAGCTTGAAGATCATTTTGTGGATTCCAATCACTATCATAAATAATTACAGTATCAGCTGTTGCTAAATTAATACCCAAACCACCGGCTCTTGTTGAAAGTAAAAATATAAAATCTCCACTATTTTCACGATTAAAATTATTCAATGCTTGTCGACGAATTTCACTTGTCATTGACCCATCTAATCTCTAAAACAAAGACAAATGACATTTTAGATAAAAATAGGTTCAAACGATTTTCAATATTTATGCATTTTCAAATATATGTGTTGCTGGAGAAATTCAAATCCACTGGAAATTTAGAGTTCCTAGTAGTAGATATTCAAATTAACATATTGACAAACATGAAAACTCAATTATCCGACTTTCGAGCTCGAATTTTAGTTTTCTGAAAAGTGCACAATGTTTATCGATATCAGGTGAAGATTACAAACAATGATTGCGAGTCTAAAAACTATAATTTGTGAGTAGAATTTGATCCGTAAACATTTTGTGACCTGGACTCGAACTTATGGCTATATTTTGATCGGATAGAGACTTTTAGATTCGCAGTCACTGTTCAGTTGATGTTCATAAACATCGTACGCTTTTCAGAAAACTAAAATTCGAGCTCGAAAGTCAGATAATTAAGTTTTCGTGTTTGTGAATATGTTGACTGTAATTTCTCCTGCAAGATATATAAAAAATGGTTCGAAAGTACGTATATATATATATATATATATATATATATCAAATAATTTCTCTAATCATACCTGAAATGGAAATCTTCTTAATGCACAATATTCGGCGAGAATATTTAACATTTTTACCATTTGAGAAAATATTAATACACGATGATTACTCTCACGTAGTTTTATTAATAATTTATCCAATAGTAGTAATTTTCCACTACCTTTGATTATTTCCTAAAATAAATTAAAAATGAAAACAAAAATTTAAATATTAATAATATTATTAATTTACATCAAGTGTTACTGTATCTTCATCGTTTCGTTTAACAAAGAAAGCATGATTAGCACATTTTTTCAATTCCATCATAATATTGATAAATGATGGTAGTGCACCACCTCTTTCATTTGTCAAAGCTCGATAATTTTTTGTTAAAATCCATTTATAATATTGTTTTTGTACACGTGTCATTTCTACACGTAAAATTTGTTCAACTTTAGCTGGTAGAGATTTTTCAACATCTCGTTTTATTCGTCGTAATAAAAATGGTTCCAATTCTTTATGAAGTTCTGTTGATCGTTGAACAAGATTTGTATTGTTTGTTGATAACAATGAAGAATATTTCAGATCAAATTTTGTCCAATCATCAAAATAGTGTGGCATGATAAAATATAATAATGACCATAATTCTTTAAGAGAATTTTGCAATGGAGTACCTAGAACAATGAAAATTCTCATTATTTGAAAAATTATTTCTATTGAAAATCTATTTTGTTTTCTATCCAAATAGAGTATACATAGTTTATCAAATTCTTTTTCACGTACCTGTAATTAATATTCTATGTTGTGAATTAAATTGTATTAATGTTCGATAGAGTACACTGTCATCATTTTTTAATCGATGTGCTTCATCAACCATTAAAATGGCCCATTGTATCGAATTTAAAAATTGTTTATCTTTGAGTAAAAAATCATATGTAGTTATAAGAGTATGAAATTTGAGATTTTTTCCTGTCGAATAAAATTCATATTGACGTATTTTTTCACGCGATAACATATCACCGATATAAACGATAGTATTCATTTCTGATGGTGACCATCGTAGAAATTCTTGTTGCCATCCTTGAATGGTAGACAAGGGAACAACAATTAAAAACGGCCCATGAACATGATGTTCTTTGAATATATAAGATAAAAACGAAATTGTCTGAATTGTTTTACCTGAAATGAAATATTATTAAAATAAGTTTGCAGATCAAAAGAATTAAAAAGTGTACTTATATAAACACTATTTTTAATTGAAAGAAATAATGTCATCGTTTTACATTACTTACCCAATCCCATTTCATCGGCTAATATGACTGAATTTGATTTTGACCATGAATGTACTAACCAATTTAAACCTTCTAATTGATAATCTCTAAGTTTGAACTCTTGATCTTTACTATTTGGTACTAAATAGGTTGGTTGTTGTTGTATTTGAATAAATCTCGGTCTCGTTCTGATTCTGTTTGATGATGTTGTTGTTTTATTTTCTTCTACTTGTGTATGCTGTCGTTGATTATATTCGTCGATTTTTAATGGAAAACGTTCTAATATCAATGTTCCATCTTCCCATGTACATTCACTATAGGGGAGTAAATCCCATTTACAAAGATAATCGTAACTATCCAACATTGTTGTATCATCTTTTCGATTTTTCTCATGTGCTATAATTCGTTCGACTTGTTGATAACGAACAAGTGATTGCTCATTTTGTTCTTGTTCACATTCGTACGATTCAATTTCTTCAATATTTGCTGTGGTGTTTCGCCAGTTTTGAGTTTGTTCATACAATTTTACATAGTTATCCACTACTTTCAAACCTTAAAGATAGATTAAATGAGTACCGACAGAATTATTGGTACTTGAATTTTACCTTTCACATGTGCTTGTTCCAAGCTTAATCTTGACTCCCATGTATTATGTAAATATGACCAATTTTTCCATTTAATTAAATATTGCTCTTCATCACTTTCAATTTGTACCTGTTCATTGTATTCTTGATTCATTCCACATTCATCTGTATTATACACAGTAGTCGATGGACCTGTTTCACCTTTTTTTCCTAATCTCACTTTTAATACTTTTTCAATTGTCTCTGATTGTGATTCATCCAACAAAGCAGTATCGCTACCGGATAATATTAGATTTTCTGGACTACGAACTTTTGTTTGACGTTGGGACGTATTTGTTATTAAATCACTATGAGAAGATGAAGAATGTTTCCGTTTATAATGATCCTCGTTTGAACCAGTTGAATCATCGTCTTTATTGAAATTATGGGCTTGCTGCTGGTGCTGTTGCGAGTATGAATCACTATCTTCATCGTCTGAACTTTCATGATAATTGATACAATTTGATGCAGCGGTACGACGAATTTTACGTTTGGTACATGAAGATGAGCGTGTTTTTTTTATTGTTGACGCATAATTTTTTAATGATGATGTACGTTGACGTTTACGATTCGTTGTGGATAATAACTGAGATGAGCAAATTGTTGTTGTAGTAGTTTTAGAACGAGCTACCTTGAAGAGAAGAGAAAGATAGATATAGAAAAGAGAAGCGTTTCAGAAACGTAAAAAGTTCTTGTCTAAAGTCTAGTAACTTCTTGTACAATGATCATTTTTTATTTAGGCACAAGTTGTATTTTTGCCGGAAAGCAAAATAATTCTTATAGTATTCAAAAGCTCGAAAGATGAAAAACAAAATGAGAGTGTATACTGCAAATAGATCAAGTGCGTTTCTACAGTAAATTTTACATAAAGATTGAATCAATTCCCACCTGTTGTCTGGTTACTGCTTTTCGTTTAGATATCGTCGTAGTAGATTTACGTTTTGTTGTTGTTTTTCTTTTCTTGTAATCTTCATCACTATCTTCCTCTTCATCACTGTTCACCTCTGGTTCAGATAAATCCTCATCACTTTCTTCCTCAGATAGTTCTAATTGTGCTTTTCTTTGTATAGAAATTCGTTGAGTTAAAGCAATCTGATCTTCATCATCATCATCATCATCTTGAAGTAAATCTATTACAGTTTGAGTATTCTGTAACTTTTGTTCTTTCTTTTCATTGCCAGGACTCCTGATACTAGCCGTTATTGCTACATTCGGTGAAGTGACAACGGAGATTGAAGAAGAAACGGTAGCTGCTGTGTTCTCTAGAATTATTGATTCATTGCATTCAATATAGTCCACTTCGTCTTCATCTTGCACAGAATTTGATTCTTCCACTTCACTACAAAAAACAAAACAAAAAATATCTTCATATAAGCAAGTATTCACGCAAAATCCTTCTTTGTTTAAAAATTTTTTTACTATACGTCTTTGTCGGTATCCTTGCGGTTGAAAAACCTGATTAATAAAAATACGTTTCATACAAAAAGCTTGAGACTTGCACCAGAAGGTAGAGACCGTAAAGTTAAAGACTTTAGCTGCGAAACGACAACTTTCGAGTTGTCAAAAAGGAAAAATCTATTGGATATAGAAACGACCAATTGGCAAGAGAGAGATGACTCATAAATCATTTTTCTTTGAGAGAAGAAAAACACATTTCTGACCGTTTTTTAAGGAAAAAAAAGGATCAATCTACAATTATACATCATCTATAAGTTCTATATACTATTTCTTTGCTTTCGCACATCGTTCTTTTAGCTGTGAAGAGAAAACTAGTTTGGATAATTGGTTTGATAATGACCTCTAATCAACTCTAAATTCAAATTATACCATTATATGTAAGACCTTCATGTTGATTGAAAGCGCAGATCCGAAGAAGAAAGTAGCAGATCGGTTAATACAATTTCAGGATTCACTGCTATTGCAAAGATAAATATCTTTCTGAGAAATTTTTGTTCGGAAGATGATTTTCCTGCAGTTTACAAAAAGACAAGACTGCTTTAAAAAAATTACTTATTACAGCAGTGAGAAAGAAGTGTGACAATAAGCAAAATACGGTGTATACTACTAAAAGAGGATAAAAACTAGACTGTTCAAAATTAAGACTGACGAAGAATGGTTTTTTCCCACCGCCCACGCAACGTACTTTGAGGTAGAGGATATATGGAGATAGAAAAAATTACTTTATCATAAAAATGTAGAGCGTAACGACCAATTTACGCTTATAAACTTTAGCTTTATGTTCAAAATATTTAAAAAGTTCAAAACTTGAATATATAAAAAAAGCTTTTTTTAATGCAATCGGAGTACAAGCTCATACTTCTATACGCGTGGATCTAGGAAACAGAGACAAAGCCTTTTTTCCTCTTTCCATTATCATCTTATATCAATACCTGTCAGTTGCATTTCCGAGGGCAACATCGTTTTCATCTTTCAACATCTAAAAAAGGTTTAAAATATTTCGGATCCACTTGAACAAATGCACTTGAACAAATGCACATCAACAAATTATGATTATATTTCCGTTGCAAAATGTTGTAGACATATAATATTCAAAATATATTTAACTAAAATTTCAGTTGGTGAAAACCTATTATCTTATTTCTGTTTGCTGTTACTCTTACAGAATGGCAATTCATAAACGGCATGGCGGCCATCTTGGTGATGATGTGTAAAAACCTCCTTCAGACAATAATGAAAATAGCGTATATAAGCATTTAAGGTCGATAAAAAACAGAAAAAAGGTATATTATCTATCGGTGTCTCATATACTTGTCTTCACTAGCATCGATGCATTTTATTGCAGAGAGAAAAGACCATCAAATGAATTGTAGCGACTCTATACTGTCTCACGGGCAACAACAGATACTTGCTAAATTCATGAGACTAGAATGTACACTATCATGCCGCTTCAATATACTTAATATACAAGCACTTTGTGGTTAAAAAACACATTTCAATATACCACAGGTACATTGCTCATATGGAAATCATACTTCCCAAAGTTTTCGTAGTTTTACAAATAGGAGATTAGATTATTACACTAAATATTTAGAGAATTTAATATATTCTCTAATCCTGATCAAATTAGTTGTGATCAGACTTATCCAAATTTTCATGTCATATCGAATAACTTGTTAAAAAAATCAATCAAAAACAACAGCTTGAGATGAAAGTAGACTTTGAAACAAATTTCAGGAAGGACCTAGGGATCATGCGAAAAGATCAGCTAGAATTCACAGTAAAGATACTTTTAGTAGTAGCCTCCGATTCACCGTGAACATCAGCCTCTATGATCAAGAAGACAGTGAACACAAGTGCGATTGAACACTATCTGTCATCCAAGAAAAATCCTAATCCACTCTTCTGTAGATATGAGGAAGTAACTTGGATCAATGTAACAAACGATAGGGTTTTACTTGAGTGTGTCTCATTTGAGTGCTTATTATTTTAGGGCGTCTCATTTGAGCACATTCTTATTTAAGCGCATCTTATTTTTGCACGTCGAATTTGACTGCGTTTTCAATTACACCACTCATTCTTGAAAATATTTTGAAACTTTTGAACCGTTGCTGTCACTACTGTTTGTTATTAATTCTTAGCGCCTAGTGATCTTTTATTTCGGGAATTCCATTTCTATCAACACATTTAGTACAATCCACCTATGATAAAGTAGTCTATTCGACACCATTACATATACGACATAAAATGAAACCGAAATTAAGATATCAAAGACTCAACAGAACGGTACAACGTATAACAGATGGTTTTAATCTAAGTCTAACTCAATCGTTAGATTATCTTTTGTTACTACTAAACGTGCATAGTAGCACTTCTTCTTAAAATGAAATCGCATTGTCAAAATAATGCTCATGATCCTTTTGAAATTAAAATAAAATATTGCTAGCCACTAAGGATTTAATATCAAATAGTGACGATAGAAAATCGATCAAAAGAATGAGTGGTGTCATTGAAAACACACTCAAATAAGATGCACTTAAATGGGAATTCACTAAGATGAGAACGCACTCAAATTTAAACACACTCATATGTCACCCTTCCAAATCATACTTTCTACCTTGATTGAAGAAGTTAAAATCTCCTAATATTTTGGTAACATCTTTTCAATCAATGTAACATTATACCGACAGCTCAAGCAATTTAAAGAATATAACTTTACAATACCTGATTAACTAGTTGTTGAATGAAATGATAAAATGCGTCTTATCTGTATTCATTTGTAACAACCAACCAAATCGTTCAATCTTCTCGAACCTATAAAGAAATTAAACAAAATCAATTAATAATCATTTTAAAAGTTCTAGTAATGCCTATACTAATCATAGCTAAGATATTCCATGTTGATGATTGTTATATACAAATACATATTTTGTCAGACATATCGTTCTTATTTACTTTTCTCTTTGATATTGTAACAAGAAATTAGCCTCTTTTCTATATACGACACCGTTTAATAAATTTTTTTAACAAAGGTAAAATCACCAACAAACAAAAAAAAAATGTTATAAATTTTTTGTTTTTCTCTATATGTGTGAGTGAGTTGTTGTTTAATAGCACAAACACAAAAAAAATATTCTCACCAAACCGGACACATAAAAAATAAGGTCGATAAATAGAGGTGCATGATTGATTAAATTATTAGATTTAATAAATAAAAATGTGCACGAAAAAAAAAAAGAAGAGCAAGAAAGAAGAGAGATAACACTAAAAAATCAAAATATTTACGACAAACACATAAAAGAAAAATATTTATACTTGGGTTAACAATAAGACGAGATCAAATTAGATATTTTCATCTATAAGTGTGCTGTCAGAAGAAAAGTGGAGAGCGAGTAACTGTGACTAGACACAACCACAACAATAATAAGGAAAATATAGAGAGGAAAAACTCTAAACGTGGAATGTATACAAACAAACAAAATTGCACATAATAAAGGAGGATTAACGCAAAAGCTTCAATTTTTTGATTTAGTCGGTCAGTGAGTTTCTAAAGCTATACAGTTTTTGATTTTATAAACAATAAATTTTTATCCAAATAGATCGTTAATTGTTTGTTGCTTTGTTGTTTGAGGTTGTTGTTGAGGTAAACTACCGAATATGTTTGATTGTGGTTGTGGAGCAAACGGATTCGTATGAGTGGATGACATCGGATAGGTTGTTGTATTTCCCATTGGTCGTGGACCAAAGCCCGTATTCTACAATACAAAAGAAAAAAAACAAATAATCATCAGTAAATATGCTTAGCTGTTGTAAGATTACGAATGATTCTAAGAAAAACTAATTTCAATACCTCAAAGTGAAGAATATAGTAAATCACGTTAATCAAATATAAACGATAGAACAATTAACTCTAGTTATTACGCAATAAAACCAACGACTGATACAAAAATGAGATACGACAACATTCCAAGTCGATGGCAACTAACACTATAACTTTAGAACAATTATTGGGAAGAAGAAAAATAGACAGAAGTCTGCAGTATTATTTTGGATAACTACTTTTATAGATCGATTGGTTGATTTATTACGCAAAACTTAAGAAAAAGGTTGTTTTCAAAATATCAGATGCAATGATTTGATAGTTAGTCATAAAATCATTGAACTTTTAAAGATCCCTAAGGAACCAAAACAATTTTGTTGATAAAGTCAGAACTACTTTCAACTGAATCTTTTTAATAATTACAAGCGAGAAATAAACCATATTAGCTTTGTATACTGAAAAAATAAATTATACGAAAGTATTGCAGTATTACGTGGCTTCAGCATATTATCCATGTCGGTTTTCGTGGTTCTATCGATTTTTTTCAGTTAACTGATGGCTTTTCCTTCTTAATCTAATAGCACAGGTTCGACGCTTCCTTCCTCCAACTTTTTTTTGTTTCTTAATTATCGGTTAGTGCTATATCATTATGAAGTAAATACTTGACGTACGCTTCAATTTACACATGACGATTTAATGAAGAAAAAACTTAAGAAACGTTTATTAATTATTCGTTACATAGAACGATTACCGCAAAAACAAGTAGTTTACTAGTACATAAACAGCTGTCGTTTTTTTATCCTTCACGGTTAACTGTGCAAAATCATTCGGTTTCGTAGCTTCAAATTTAAGCAGCTACAACCTGAAATATATCAGTATGTTGTGCAAATTGGCTTAAATCTTTAAAAAAAAACAATTTTTTAATTATTTTATTATCTTTTAGCAGATTATTTTATAGCAAAACTCATTCTTAAATCATTTTCTAATTTTTCGATATTTTAACGCTTCCTTTTAAATAATTAAAGTATGCAATTGATTTATATTTAGATGAACGTTGATTTATCATAAATTTGCCTCATATACAATAAAGGCTTCTTCCACATTTTCATCGCAAATGCATGGGTATTTTATTATTTTACTTAGAAATAAGATTTTAGAATTGAATGATAGAAACTAGTTATTTCTTATTATTAACTAAATTACTTATTAGTGAATACAATATCATGAAGGTATATGATATAGGCTACATAGCGTAAAAAAGAATAGAAGTTCCCCTATCAGGATGTTTTGAGCTAATTCATGAAAATTAAACGTCGGCTGATTGACAAATTTGGAACTGCAATCATACTCAAAAACTCAGCACAACAAATTAGTGAGCTTCTATGTCGAGTTTCAAATAAACAATATTTAAAAACTAGTCATTCGCTAAAAACTAGTCATTTAGGATTATTGTTAATAGAAAACTGCGCACGAAAGAGTCCCTTCGTCTCGTTGAACTTCAGAACTTTTCTTATTGCAATCCGCATTAATGTGTGGTTGAAATTTCAATCATGAAAAGGAAGATCGGTCTTTTTGCGTCAAATATTGTGCAATTTCATCGACTTTTGAGCCTCGAAAACCTAAAACACCGGTCTATTTCTGTTATTTATTAACTTTAAACAACAATGTCAACAAAATGATGACCATAAATTATCTCGATAAAAGGTAAGCGGATCAAATTTGTTCTGAAATCCAGGCACAGATCCTTAGTAATCCACAATAACTCCGGTTATTTTTAAACTCCACTATGTTATGTTTAAGAATGTGTAGAAATTAAACTTATTAAAGAATTAAGATGGTGATACATTCGTTTTCTCATGTATACTCACACACACATACTTCTAAGTTCTAACAAATACAAGCCTTTCATTTACTATGTTTTAGATTGAAACTTTTCATCATTTTCTTGTTCAAGTTAGTTTAAAATCGTATTTTTTAAAATGAAAAATCGTTTTTAATTGGTCTACCATACGCTATTCTGATTTTCTTTTTGGGAAAAGATGCACAGAATAAAGTTTAGGGGTAAAGTAACGCCGTTTGCACTATGTAGATGAAAATCAACTGAGCGACGAGAAAGAAGCCAAGGCGAATGCACATAAATTTTAATGCAATTGGTAAAGAGAGAGAAAGAAACACACACTTGCAAACAGACAGACACAGCACACACAAAATGTGCTTCATACTATCATCACTATGATCCTTACTCATATATAGAAGTCCTTGGGATATTTGTAGTCGAAACACAATATACCTATGCATCTAGTTGATTATTACAAGATATAGTTTATAAGGAAGTTGTTTATTCAAAACGGCATTGAAAGAAAATTAGGGTTTAATGGTTTTCTTTGTCGAACTTTGAGTATGCTGCACCGTGCTACTATGGAAAAGTCATTGGATTCAAGAGAATATTGATTAATTCAGGAGTAACAATACATTGTAACGATGAAAAGGAAGAGAACGCGTAGAAAAGAAAAAAACATCTAAAAGTACGTTTTTAACATTTTTATTGTTTTTGATTTATATAAAAAGTATCATAACTTAGATCGATTGCATGCCGATCGTAAAAGGAGGAAAAAAATTCAATACAAACTCTATAATCAGAAAGATTAAAATAATTGATTATTCTACATTATTTTCTGTACGCTTAACTCACCTTGAATCAAGAAAGAAAGGAGAAAAGAATGAAAGTTGTAGGTTAAATATGTACGGTGATACGATACTAAGGACAACGGACGGAGAAAAAAATTGTCCGCATCCGCTTAGAAAGTGGGCTGAATCTAAAACAATACACTCTCTATGACTGTAATGAGAAACAATATGACACGGGTACCACAATCATTTCCGCAGCGCGAGATACCCGCATGGATACATTCTTTGTGTCCATGTCCAACTGTTTCTTGAAAAAGATATATTTTTGCGTCTAAAATGGCAAATAAAGTATAGATAAAATCAAAATTTGCTCGAAGGAGTTGTCCTTGTCCAGTAATGCAATTTGTTTAAGGACATATTTAGTTACTGAAAAATTCTAAACAACACCTTCATCAAGAACACAATTATTGCGTCTATTTTATGGGGAAAAAACCAGTAAGGAGCAGTTCGACAGTGATGATCAAAAGTACTTATAAGGATATTAGCTGAACTATACTCATTACAAAATAAAGTTAAAAACGCTGTCTTTATAGTCTTATTAAACATATTTTCATAATAGGATGAGTCTTTCATTATCGGACAGAAAACTGGCGTTTTCCGTTGTTCGTTGTTCATGTAAAAAATCGCTTTTTTTAGTCATCACCACAATTATGAAATCCATGATCTTTCATATTTTTCTACTGAATAGTTTTATCATTGTTTTGATAGTGGAAACAGGATATTGTCTCGATAAGAGAGTAAACAACAAAAAAACAACGCTTCTTCTACTCAATATAATACGAAAGAAATAGAATGTGTGTTTTCCACATATTTGACCTTTAGTGTGTTTTTTTCTTTCCGTCTTTCGCTCAATCGAACACGTTTTAAACAAATTAATCGAGAGTAAATATGAAGCGAATGTTATTGATTTTATCACATAATTAAATATTTGTACAGTGAATTGAATATAAGTCTTTCATGACAAGTCGTTTACTCAGAATAAATAATTCGAGTTTTGTAAATAACCATTCTTTTAATGGCAAAGCCTATTCTGATACAGCCAATGAATATTAATACTTTGAAAATTGTATTAATAAAAAAAGATACTTACTATCGATTGGGCGCCCATCATTGGTCCCGTCACTGAAGCAGCGAATGGATTAGTTGAGATCGGTGTTGGCTGGTTCCATACTCCTGGCTGTGATGTAGCCTGCAAGAAAAATTGAGAATCCAAAACATATCCAGATCGCTTTTAATTTCTTAGTTTTCTAACCATTGGTGGTGTCGCATAGGATGACATAATGTTCGAATTCCAATTAGAGCCACCTATTTTTTGTTGATTTTTAACATCACTAGCTGTCCACTGATGATCTTTTCTGAAACAAACAAAATGTGATCGACAAATTGTAAAAAGGAACTTATTTTTTCAGCACTTACTTGAGTACCGTGGTTCGATTATTAATATCTAAATTATCAATCAATTGACTTAACGATGAGTTTAGATCAGAATTTAATGGTTTTATATTTGCTGTTGCTGACGGTACGTTATTAGTCGGAAATAATGGTACATTTGATTTTACTTGAGTCGTTGTTGAAGCTACATTTGTTGGTTGAAGAATATCATTAAAAAAGTTTGCTAAAATAGATAAACAAGACAAAGTCTTTGTTATTATTTTAATGTAATAAATAGTGTAATAACTAGAACAGTACGGTGACATTATTTGTAAAACAATGCGTGCATGTGTACAGCGTGATACATAAAATAACTTACATCGACGGAACTTAACAAAAAAAATAAGAATTTTAAGCGAGAACGATCTTCTGAGTAATGACCAACACCTTTACATAATACGATAGACAGAGAATGGAATAATGTTGAAAAATATCCATTAAACATAACATAAAACTCTCTGAAACAAATTGATTCTCTACAACATTAAATTGATCAAGAAAACTTGTATATTCTTTAAAGAGAACGAATTTGCGATTTGATATTAATAAAATGATGATAGTTCATGCAATACATACAAAACATAATTACTACACAAAATAACGTACTACAGATACGGATATTTTTCTACCTTCAGTATTGTTTGTGCCAGATGCTTCTGTAGAAGCAGTATTAATATCATCATCAGCTTAAATAAGAGAGTATAACCATCCCTTTATTTCACACATCATAGTAATGCATCGATTTTAAGTGTGTTTAAAACATTTTCGAACCGTCATCTACCAGCAACGTACCCAGTACTGGGCCTTCCTATAAGGTTTTTATCTGGAGTGGAAAATTCAACAAATTTTTTTTGTTCTTCTCGATGTATAAGAATACTTCGTTGACTCGTTACTTCTTGAGAAATTCACTGATACGATATTTTTATCTACGTTAAATTAGAGAACTGAACAAACTTACTACTCGCTGGTGCTGCATCAAGAACGCTGAATGGCTGCTGTTGTTGTGAAAATGGTTGCTGTTGTTGTGAAAATGGCTGCTGTTGTTGTGCAAATGGTTGCTGTTGTTGTGCAAATGGTTGCTGTTGTTGTGCAAATGGTTGCTGTTGTTGTGCAAATGGTTGCTGTTGTTGTGCAAATGGTTGAAATGAAAACTGTTGCATAGGTACTGTTGATGGAGTCGAATTAAAGAGAGATGTTGTTTGAGATGGTTGAGAATATGTTGGAGATGCTAGCGAAAATAAATCTGTTACTGAAGATGAAGCGGTTGCCTGTTGTTGATGATGACCGTTTGTCGTCTGTTGTTTTGATTGATGCTGCTGGAAAAAATCACCACCATTTGAATTTGGCGGTGAGGATGATAAGGAATGTTCTTTATTCTACAAAAATAGAAAACACTTCATCAGATTCAAAGAAAATATCAACAAAATATAATAATCAGACTATATTCTAAATTTAAATCTTATTTAGATTGCTGAGCAAAGCAGACTAATTCTACAGTGCAAAATAAAAAGATATTTTTCATACTTTATTAAATTGTGCCAATGCTTTTGCTTCTTCTTCAAGAACTTTTTGTGGATCATCGTTATCATTAAAGATGAAATCACGTGAAAAATTTTTCAAATCTAGTTCAGTTTGTTGCCTACAAATACACATAGAGGATTAAAATATGAAACTTAGAAAATAAGGGGACCATGAGAGTTTACCTGGATATCGAAGACGATGAAGTAATTTTTTTGCCTTCTAAGTGTGACAAATGATTCTCAAGTGCTTCTAATAAACTACTTGGCGCCTAAAAAGGAAAGAAAAAAAGTTATTGATGTTAAAATAACTTGCGCCCTTACCCAAATAAGTTGAAGAAATAGATTAGAAAACCTGTCATGCACCCAAGCCCGAACCATATCGATATATATATATATTCTTACTTACAGGATTATTTTCATCTATACGCTGTACAATGATGAATGGAGTAAGTGAATGTCTTTAGCATGAGAAGATTTAAATGAATAAATTCAATGAAACTTACTCGTGATAAATCAGGAATTTCGCTTCGTTCCATTCCAGATGTCTAAACGATAGATAAATAAATAGAATAGAATAAACAAATTAATATACGCGAAAGTTAGTATGCAGAACGAATAAAATATAGCAAAATTAAACAGCTGGTTAATAAAAAAGAAAATCTGCATCGCACCGCACTATTATAACAAATATCTAAGCAGAAATCGATGGGACTAGACAACAAATGTCTATCGTAATGATAAACAAAATTTACTCTTCTGCGTTAATCATAGTCACAAACACGAGGCTAGTCTCTCTTCTCTTTTTCATATTACGATTAGAACAATTCCCGCTTTTTAAATGTTAGATGTTAGAGCAGTTAAAATAAAAAAACAAATCCCTGTTCCAGTTTAGACCGTGCATATTTCTAACAACAAACCTGATACACATAAACAGATAATTGCTGGAAAAAATATACATATACACATATATTGGTCTGGTAATGCAAATATAAAAATATAGTCCGGGAGAATCGCGCATTAAAGGACAAAAAAAATGGAACCTTCAAAGCCTCAAAAAAGAAGCGGATATTTCCATTTCCATGCGAAACACGCTTCATCATGTCAATTTTTATTCGTGCAACATACTCGACTTTTCCCCTCTAAAACACTTAATGCCAACTGTTTCAACTGCTAGAAAAATAAAACAAAACTAATATATTTTGAATCACTCGAATCGAGTGCTTTCTATTGTGTATCTTAATGTCTTTTTTCAATTTTGTATGAATACGTCGTACCCGAGCATATGAATTTAAGTTTGACTTCGAACTAATTGACTGATCTTGTATTTTTCGAGTGCTAAAGTTTTACAGTATAATAATGAAATTTATCTTTTTAGTCTTCCGGAAGAATAAAAAGTTGATATGAATTAATTTAAAACAATTGTAGAATTGTTTGTCACTATCAGAGGTGTCCGTCCATGGTTAATAAGATTTCAATTGTCGTTAGTTAGAAAGAATATTTTGAATTGCAAGATTTGATTGAACACGAAAGCAAGAAATGAGCTTATGCAACAAAACATAAGAAAATCATTGTATATGTGCATAAGACAAGTGTCAAATTTTACCTGTCCATAGATACGACCGAATAAGTCACTGTAACGCTAACATATGTATTGTTACTTATTTTTAGACAGAAAAAACCATCCACTTTGGTTTTATTGTCTCACTAATCATAATTAACTATCGGTGTATGACTTACCTCGGCCACTTTTAAAAAATTTGATACTTTATCAGTCCGATCAAGAAATTTTTTATAAATATCCAATGCTTCGCGACACTGTTTTTTATTCATGTCAAAATATTTTTCTAAACGATAAAAAAAGAAGGACGTTCAAAGGGTTTAACAGTTAATTCAATATACTAAAGGGATTACTCTAAATTCTTCACTGCCTTCACCAGTATACTATCATATCAGTTTAGAAACCTGTGCATACTGGCAATCAAAAGTCAACCCCTTTTTATTCTTATCTTTTTAACGTTGGATCAGATTATCTCGTACATCTTCTTATACAAGTTATAGTTATAGAAACTATTCTTACCCAGTAAATTAATCATTCCATCATTAAACGCTGCAAAAAGGCGTATTAAATCTTTTATTAATAAGAAAAAACAACTATTAATAACACCATTCGTTAATTCGTTGGGCGTCACCTATACGAAGCGTAGAAAACAGATAAATTTGACTGTCTACAATAGTTATGCATTTTGGATAACTTACATCAAACTCAAGCAATGAGTCTAGTTGACACTGGAGGATTGGCAATGCTTTTAGCAACTATAAGAATAAATAAAAAAGATTCAGTTTTATAAATAGTACATCGTAAACGAAGTACTTTTTCTGTAGGCATTGTTCGTAGTACACCATCTTCTTTTCTAATAATAGAAGAAAACGATCAATTTGACTAGCTGGAAGTGAGAAAAACCCCGAAAATATACTAAGCCTACCCTCGTTTAACTTTGCAAAAATCATAGCCCATCAGTTTATATGATTCACGTTTTGCATTCAAGTAACTTGCATAACGTCTAATATATGACGACATATCCAGTCCTACATACAATATAGAATATAAAAAATAACAACTTTTCATACAATTTTTTAACATACCCGGCATTCCCATTCGATCAAGATAAACAGCCGGTTGTAAACGATGATTATGCGATGCCATGTACGCTTCGAAACGCTACAACAAAATGAATAAACTAACACTTTATCTCTTGAAGCTAACAATTAACAAACCTCATTTCCAAAACACATCAAATGATGAATAGTCACTAATGATTTAAATGAAACTACCCAACTGGAATTCTGAGTTCGTTCAATCAGGAGATCAGCCAACTGCGGAATTGATACATTCATTTCATTTGTGGCTTGTAATAAAACTATAGAAAGAAAAATAAATGAAAGTTCATTCATTTGATCCTGCAGGAAACTCTGCCCCGTAGCGTAGCTATATAGATGAATACAAACAAGCAGTCACAGAGTAAAAAGTGTATTATATAGTAAACTAAATCCTATAAATCCTCTCGCATTTCTTAAGCGTTCATCTCCAGGCTTGGATCCAACATTAATTTGTTTAGTGTGAAAGCTTACAATCAAGATGCTTGCGTTTTGGTCCCATTATTTCTTCCGTTGTTGCTTTACACACTGTTTTTGCTAGAGCTTGACCAGCAATTGTGTTTTTTGCTGCCAACAGCCGATCAACAAGACTCTGACCACCTTGTTGCATTTTTTAGAATTTTTTTGGTTCGTTGTGAGAGACGAAGGAGTACGCTGTAGAAAATAAATCAAATCACTCGGCTTCGAACAAATAGAAAACTGTACTGTCGAGAATCGACGACAGTAAAGTAAGCTGATCTATAAATGAAGTGAATACAAAATCAGCGTGATGTAGAAGAACGTGTTCATGGTCATGAGTTTTGAGCTAAAAACAACAAAATTTTTCAAGGTTGTGGTAGGTGTTGATGATGAACATGCAGGAAACAAATACATTAGGCGAAAAAAATGGCGTGATTTAGTGCATCAAGCAAACAGACGTTTCTCAGTTATCTGAAGTTAACGAATTCTGAGATAAAACGTAGTAAAAAATATTCACAGTACTTTCTCGTTAAATGACGACGGCCACTTCATCTGCATAATCAACTCGAATTCGTCTATGGTTAGTTCAGAAACCTATCAGTTATTCTTTCCGGTTTTCAATGTTTTATCATGGCGGCTACTATCTTATTCCTATAATATTAACAGCAGATGCCAAGCAAAGTGTACATTTTTTCACATAGCGTAAAAAAGCAACGCTCATCATTCTGACCCGCGCTATTCCTTTAGCAAGTACTCGCCCAAAAATATGGCGACAATAAAGCTGATGCTCCCCATACCTATTTGGTGTTCCCCTATGGTGAAAAGATTGAGTAAGATTCTGGTTCGAGTTTTTTGATGCAAAAATGAAAGAATAAATAATAAGGAAAACAAAAAGTAGTACAGAAACCAAAAAAAGCACACAAAAAGAACGAAAGTACAAATAAAAAAATTTACATGCGAAAGCGATGAATATCTGTTAATATAGATGAAAACATGTACTTGTGCACCGATCGATACCAAAATTTATTTAATGAACGTCCAATAATGTCGACTCATGTACTGCTCTCAAAATTTTTGTTTTGGCTTGACCCCATAAGCATTCAATTAATTGTGTTTGACAACTAGTGTGTGTGTCAACAAAACTCTGACTGTATTTATTACTCGTATTCTTTTTATTTCTTGTGTTTTTAATTCAAATGTTGGTTGATTAGTCCCAAATAGTTTTAAGCTCTTTCTAGTTATACTATACCTTCACAAATTTTAAACTTTCGGAACTTTTACACATTTGTGTTGAAAATAGTGTGTAAATACGCCTTACATACTAAGTCAAAGTGTACAAACACATTTTACTTCACATTTTCAATAGAAAAACATTGTTTGGCTTGTTATAGAAAATATTCTTTAGAAAATAGGTTTCTTGTAGACTATACGTGAGTAATATAGATTTGAAAGACAATGTATTGCATTTTAGAGTACATCGTTTCCATTAAGTAGATGGACATAATTGGTCTAAAACAGAACTTTTCTTTACCAGACCATGTCATTGGTAATTGATAACGCCAAGTTTCACGAAATTATTCAAGAACAAATTGCTAAACAAAAACATGATCATACGGAAACAAAATTCAAGTACGGCGTATGGCTAAAAAATATCCTTTGCCCAGAATGTGTTTTGTGTAAAGTTCGAAAAAGAACTATCTAGCTTTTTTTGTTTTTGTGTTTTTTCTTTAACTTATTTTTTTACATCCATACACATGTTCTTTTTGAAGCCACAAAATTTATCGTACAATAATAAAAAAAGTAAAACGCAAAATACGTCGACAAGTAGTTGCCAGAAAACGTGATGAACAAATCCAAATCGGTAAAACTAAATAATCAATATAAGTTGGAAGTATCTTCTATCTTGTGTTTTCCTTTATCTTTTCTAGAAGAAGATCAACGTTCAAAAGATCCGTTATATCAAGCAGGGTTGGCACAACAAGAAGAAATTCAAAAAAAAAAAGAATTAGAAGAGGAAAAAGAAAAGTAAGTGATGCATTAATAGAGTAAGAATCATTTTACAACAGTTTTAAGTACCGTTTGATCTTCCCGTGAGACTAGCCTATTTTATTTTATTAAAGTGAAAGGAAATGTCAACTATGGCATGAACGTGAACTCTTAGCAAAAATTCAATGGGAAGCGAAACAGAAGAGAGAACAAGCTGCCAAAATACAACAACAGCAACAAGCTAAAACAGTACATGCTTTATCAACGAAGACATCGAATTTGAAAATTAAATCAACTAGAACATCCGCATCTAAAGTAATGAGTTTCTGACTTTATTTTCCTCTCGTTTTTTCACGATACTTTTTATACTTTAGATTCAAATTGAAAAAGAAAAGCCAACAGCTGTTATTGGCCAGGTATGAGTAAAGATATCTAAAGTTTTTTTCTGATTTCATTCGTTATTTTACTTTGTTTTAGCAATTAGAAGATCAACCAACGCATAATCCATTCGCGTCTGGTATTGCTGGTATTGAAAGACCGAAATGTTCATTTTTTTTGAAAACGGGCGTATGTAAATATAATGAAAGGTAATTGTCAATACGAATAATCTAACCATGATCTAGGAACAGATGTTTTAGATCTATATTTGTTTTGTTTAGATGTTCTCGTTTTCATGATCGACCAGATGTAAGCAATACGATTTTACTTTTGAATATGTATTCAAATTTTGAAATGCAATATGGTCTTGATGACGAATATGATGCAGGTGAAACGAAGAAAATATTTTAGTTTGTTTATAATTAAAGGTGTTCTTATTTTGTGTAGATATTGGTCTTGAATTTGAAGAATCTGAACGTTATCAAAATTTTAAAGAATTTTATTATGATGTTCTACCAGAATTTGAAGCATTTGGACACGTTGTTGAATTTAAAGTTTGTTCAAATTTTGAAATACATTTAAGAGGAAATGTTTACGTACAATTTAAAACGTACGTATTACGATTAAAACTGTGCTATGGGAGAAAAAGCAACGATTTTTCCCTTTTTTTCTTTGTAGGGACGATGAAGCAGTACGTGCATTTCAACGAATGAATGGGCGCTTTTATGGTGGAAAAATGTTACAATGTGAATTTGTTAATATCACAAACTGGAAAAATTCTATTTGTGGTATGTAGAAAGTAGAGAATATCGCTAAAAATATTCGCATTTTGTAGTTGTAACCAAAACAAATGTGTTTGATTGGAGGTTTCTAACCGTTGAGAAAAGCTTTATTTTAAATTGCAGACTGTTGTGCAGAACTGCTTTTCTGTGTAGCTCGCTAGAACTGAACGAAAAGTAAGTATCATTTGTTCTACACTGTGTGTGATGTATGAGTAATCAATTTCTCAAAATAGTGATACAGTAACAGTAGTATATTTATTAGACAAATAAATGGGAAATTATGTCTCCAAACAGGTTTCAATAAAATTAATACTTATTATTAATCTTGTATAAATCGTAAAATAGACAACTCCAAGATCATTGTTAAAAGAACCATCAGGATAGGATTACTTTCAGGGAGTCCATAGTGAATCAATGTCGACAGTGCTTCATACCTATACGTTGAGAGGGTTAAATAAACCGAATTCACATGCCCTACGTTATGTAAAAACGATAAGTTATCGGATAAATCAAGTATAATTAAAAGATCTCTCTAGAAGATAATAATAAAACGTATCGAGGATATATTATTTTATTGAAAAATAAGATATCTATTTGGAGATGCAATTTCTTCTACAGTGTACCATTTGTTTGTCTAATGAATATACTAGTGTTCTGTATCACTATTTTGAGAAGTTGATTACTCATACATCACACCGAGTGTAGAACGAATGATACGTACTTTTCGTTCAGTTCCACCAAGCTACACAGAAAAGCAGTTCTCCACAACAGACTGCAATTTAAAACGCATCTAAATAGTTTGAAAACAAAATATCAGTATCCCGGTGACAGTGCATGTCTAGTTGACACTAAATCATCCTAGTTTGTGTTGTGAGAAGCCATGTTGCACTCGTGCTCGTCTACTTTGATTCTCATCCGCTAAACTGACTGTACAACATTTACTCTTTATTTTTCATTTTACCTAATTTTCTTGAGTACACGCGTATATCATAAAACGGTTATTCTTTATTCTTTGAGGTTTGTTCCGTTATGGCAAATGTCCAAAAGGTCGTCGATGTAATTTTTTACACGTATTTCAAAATCCGAAAATTCGTTATTACAAAACATCAGCTTATCAAAATGACCATCATTCTCATTCTCAACGACCTTCGTCGTTTGATGACCACCATAGAAATGGAAGAGAAAAGACATCTACAAAAAACAATTATCGATTACCATCAGCAGATCGTGGAAAACTTAAACGAAAAAGACATCGATCTAAGTCTTCGTCATTGTCAGAAACAAGAGATCAGTTTGAGGAAAAAAGTACTGAAAATGCTAAAAAATCAAAACACAAGAAGAAAAAGTCAAAAAAAATCGACAAAGAGAAATCGACTAAGAAAAAAAAGAAAAGAAAGAAACATAAAAGCGAATAAATTGAGTGTCATTTTTGTTGTTTTTCAAAAGTCATTCACATATATTTTTGTTAAAGGACAACGTCAGTCAGTTTGCTTCATATTTATTTAACTATACAATCAATTCTTGTATTCTCTTTGTATATTTTCTGTAATTTCTTATGTTATTTTGGATTATTAATAAACTATTACGGAAAAATTCTGTAGTAATATGAGTTGTCTACATTGTAATTGGAAAAAATTGCTGATAAAAAGTCATAATCTGTTTTCAATTAACAATATCTCTTTTCACAGATAATAATGAATATACATTTTAGCTTCTGACTTTTCTCTCAATAACTGTAGAATAATTTCTAGAAAGTAGATTTTTACCAAAATATCGCTATCAAAATAACATTGGTGTGATGAAAGTACAAACCTATCAAAAACAAATTAGTATCAAAAAACTTAATCAAAGTTTATGCATCAGCTGCTTTTGCTTTTCCAACAAAATATCTCCCTGATTCTTCTAGAATGACTATTGATTAAGGTATTCAAGGTATTTTAAGTTGTTCAACAAGATGTAAAAATGTGTCACATTGTAATAAATGATAATGATCTTTGTTTATAACAACAGCGTATTTCATATCAGATCTTGTCATATGGAAAACGATGTAGAAGAAACTATTGTATACTTAAAACGTAGACGTATCATAAACTTTCTACTTACAGCATTATTTATTAACTTGCAATCAGCATCACTGATTCCAAAAACCAATTGTTCCACGAAATGATTCGATTTTTTTCCAAATTTTTCTTAGAAATAGAACACTGAAAAAGAAAATCGACGTATTTTGCATAGAATTGTCTTTCATGTTCTTCTATGAGTTTTCTGAGGCCCCGGCTTTCATCCAGTCCGAGCCACGACCCGATCAATCCCAAAGTTATATCACAGATAATTTAGGTCCTATCTCAGAAATAAAATAATGTGCTTTCATTCTCGAAAAATGCTGAACAGTCTGTGTAAAAAGTCGATTTTTGATTCTAAAAACTTTCTCAAGATGAAAGTTGAAATTAAAAACGTTTTAAAAAAGTTTAGAACCTGCGATAAAGATCTAGATTTTATCGGATCATTGTTTCGAGAGATCATAACGTGACTGAATTGGAACCATCTATCGATCACTTTTTGCAGAGCAATTGCGGTGATGCTCATATCTCCACGAGAACCAGTTAAAATTCTCCGGAAATGGTCTTATTGTGAAGAGAACACTTTATTCTGCTAGACTATGTATATACGAAAGAAAGAGTTACTTTGTTAAATCTTTAGTTGCTGGATTTATAAGTATTTTCCTGTGTTCCTAAGAAGAGTAGAGTTTTCTATTCGAATTTACTATATTACCTGCAAATTTAAGCAATAGCGTATCATTTGGGTCTTGATCTTATCTGAAACATTACTGATATTTTCTGGCTAACAGGACATGAAATCAAGTTTTTAAAGTTCATTTAGGCGAAAAAAAGACAGATTTCAACTGTTCTCTTTCTTTGTTTGTGAATGAGCAGAGGAGTATCGCAATAGTCTATATTGTGTTTAATGATCTGCAGAAATCTTCTATATATCAATAAGTTTTGGTTTCAAATTTTATCGTATCGAAAACATGTTCACCCAATATTTTATTGTAGCATTTGTCGATTCTACAAGATAGATCTGTCTCCTCGAGTCATCTCTGGTAGCACAAAACAGAGATACTTTGTCTATCTGTGACAAGTTTTCTATATACAAAAAACCCAACATGAAATATATTGCACAACATCTATTCGAAAATTGTTTCTACTTTTTCAATGAATGAATCGATCCATTCGAGTCCATGGCATTATGTAACGGTTGTATAAGACTCTGACGTCTATCGTTTGAATTCGTCACTCCTCGTTGCCATGATGATGAACGTTCCATTGTCACAGCTGCAGTACTACAATCACTTATGGGACTTGATACGGTGCGATTTCGATAAGGTTGTTGTTGATGATATAAACTATTTAGAGAATTTTTTCGATGATCTTGTGTATTAATAAAATGTTCATCATTTATTTCCAATGATGCTTCACTTTCTGACAATGAATGATACATTGATTGACGACGATCAGTTTCATATTGTAAACGACGAGACAGCAACATATTTTCTGCACGCATTTCACATTCTTGTTTAGCATGAATTTCTAAATGTTTACGATGTATTTGTAATAAATCAGTTATTTCGGTTTTTAAGCGTTCAACTTCAGACTCTAATTCATCAGCATTTCCATTGTCAACAGAATCTTCTCTAAATAAGAAAATATATGAAGGTTAAAATCAGATTAGTTTATATTTTGAAGTAAAGGACAAAATTCTCCTCAGTAAGAAATAGTAATTATCTCTAGCACCTTTGTTTTTCTTTGGTGTCCTGTGGTTCTTGTTGAATGATTTTTGTTTTATTCAAAAATTTTTCCAGTTTTAATCGTCTTTGATTATCTTTTCGTTTTGTTATTAGAGGCACTGGTACACTATCATCGACTATTAATGATGAACATGACGAACATGACATCGTTGTTGGTTCGCCATATTTTTCATTTAATTTATCTTGTAATAAATGTTTTTCAATTTCAAGTTTATTTAATTGTTTAATTAATTTATTCACTAATTTTTCTTCATTTTGTTCCAGTTTATTTTCTAAATTACATTTGTCATGTTGTAAATAATCTAATTGTTGTTGTTTTTGTTTCATATCAGCTTCTAAATATTTAATTTTACTACTTAATTTCACTACTAATTCTTCTTGTTCTTGTTTTAATAATTTTTTAACATCATCTTCTCGTAGTTGTTGATTTTGACCTTTGTCACTGGTGATCATCGACGTATCTAACAAATAATAAGAACAGATAGAAATGATCCTTTACTTCTTCCCATCGACACTGGTTAAAGGATTAAAAAAAATTTATTTGATAATTTGTTTCTTAGTCACAATCGGTGTGACAAATGCCAGGAAGTTAAATGAATACCTTAGATTTAGGATAAATGGTTTTATACAGAAGATTGATGATATTTACTTTGTTGTTGTTGTTTTTCATTCTGTATATCTAAATTTAATTCATTGATTTGTTTAAACAATATATTACTACGATATTCTTCCTCTTGTTCAGATTCCAAATGTTTTATGAATGTTGATTTTTTTAAATTTTCAATATTAGACAGAGTAGATTTCAAACGTAATTTATACATGTCTAATTCAATTTTTAAAACATGATTTTCTTGTAAAAGTGAATCAACACGGTTTTGTAATTGTTCATTAGACGAATAAAACGTTGATAACGGAGGAATTTTTGATAGAGAGGATACTGACGATGATGATGATAGTTTAGAGTTATTATCAATCGAATTACTACGATCCATACTACGATCACTTTCAAAACCACTATCGATCATGATAAGTGGAAAGGAAAAGTTTATATTGAAATATTTCAAGTAAAAAATAACAGCCGATTTATGACTATTTACAAGTATAAATAAGCATAGCAGCAGTGGTAAAATTATACGATAGTCGGATACTATATGATTGGTTTAGAAAGGCCAACTAGTAGAAAAAAAGTAGATTTCCTCTATATATAGCATTTTTTTTAAAGTTTATCAAGTAGAGAATGGCGACACTCAGTTACATATTTTACATTACGTGAGAAAGAGAGAAAACTTATATTGCAGCAATGTTACCAAGTAAAACCAGACGATGGTGATGAATTTTTAAAAGAATTTAAAAAATTTGTTGAAATGATCGAGAAGCTATAAACTTAAGTATATCTTAAAGTTAAATTAAGATCAAGTTAAAGATGGGGATCCGTATCACATAAAATCTTAAGTCAATGATATAGTTTCATATTAATCTAAGTGTAAGATATGCTTAAGTTCCCAGGTCATTTATACTAGTGTGTTAACGGTCTGTTATCCAGGTGGACGAAAAATGATCTGTTAATTGTGTAAAAATCAAATAAAAACTGATATTTAACAGTCGTTATAATGACTTTTTTTTGACTTTGCAATAACGATGAAAACAATGTTAGATTACAGTCAATGTCCGAAAAAATGTCATTCTTCGGACACCATTAAATGACATTTTTGTCCATTTATCAGACCGTTAACTAATATCAAATAAATGTGCCTGTTAAATGTCCGTTTTGAGGCAGCTTTTTTTTCCATTTCAAAATGACAAAAAACTAGTCATAAACTGGCATTTAACAGCCAGTTTAGGGTCATCAAGCTATTCGCCGTTTTATTTTGCCATCATGACTAGTATAAATGATACTGATTTTTCTAATATAAAGAAATTTAGAATTTTTCTCTTCTTCAATTGTCCGAGTCATAGAAACTTGTCTCGAGGAAGCGTTCTGAGGTGGATACGGGTGATAGTACCTCAGGCTTCAGAAGACATTAAATGGAGAAAATTTGGTAAATAGTAGTTTTGACGGTATCAATTAAAACGACGCCGTCTAGTTTGGTTTTACTGTAACGCTCATCTATTTTAGACCATTTTTTGCCATTTAAATAAATGTTACTTTAAGGCATTAAAATATTCCCAATTATAATGGCAAAAAACGGCCAAATAATGCCATTTAAATGTCTATTAATGTCTATCAAATGTTTATTATTAGAAGGTCTTTAATCTTTTTAAATTAAAAACATAATTGGCCATTAATTACACCATTTTCGACGTCCTGGGTATCTGCGAACCGGCCATTAACCATCACCCAAAAAAATGATCCGTTAATGATGTAAAAACGGTATAAAGACGGTCCGTTAACGTTATCATAAACTGCTAGTTCCAGGAACGTCTATTAACGATCTAAAAACAGATCGATTACTGGTGTTACAGAATGGAATCCAGATGGTAGGCCATAATCGGATCGTTTTATATTGGTGAAAAAATATTCCGTTAATAGCTCCCGTTTTCACGCCGTTTAGTCGGCAAGTCATTAACCTCTGTTGCTATCACTGGTAGGATACATTTCTCTTCTAATAACTTAGAACTTCCCTTCTTCCTATATAGAATTCAACGAAACCTGATTAGAAGAAGTAGCCCTCCCTGGGTTTGGTACTAAAGATAGTACCTTGGGGTTAGAATTAGTGCTAAGTGATACCAAAGATTAAAAAACCGAAAAAATAAAAAAATGGCAAAAAAAGTATTTTTGAGGAAGAAAGTCAGAAATAAGACTTCTTTGTGAAACGTTCATCAAACAATGGTCCGCTAACGTTGAAAAAAGTCTAAAAAAAGTTTTTCGCTTATGATTCGTTAACAGCCAGTAAATGGCAGCTTAATTTAAGGCATTTTGTGTTACGCCCCTCAGTACTCTATAGATGTTAGACAATTATTCATATATACTGTATACATTTATTATTATTTCTATGAAAAGCCATCAATTCGCTCTTTGATATCGTCGAATTTAGAAAATTTTGTCGGTGTATATGATCTGCTAAAAAATCAAAAGCTTTTTATCCGTTAAAAGGATAGGAAAAATTTCCTTTTTTTAAAATCACATGACTTTCTTTATATTAGAAATATTGAGAATCTTTCTCATTTTTGTAAACTCTTGATCGCGATATTCATGCCGTTTTTAATCGAAATTATCTACATCATTCTATATGAATCTATAGGGGAAAAGTAGACTTAAACCTCAATTATGGATTTTCAAAGTATATCTAATCCACATAAGTCCCTAAAATCCAAGAGATTTACAAGAGAAGAAGTTTTAAGAATCTACTTGCACAACTTTTAGAGATTTGCGTGGATTTAGATGGACGTATGTGAACTTTTATGACCTTTGCAACATTTATAAAGTCTAATTGACTTTAGAAACCCATAGAAGCCCATTGGAATTTGGACTCGAACAGATTTAAAAGTTCATCTAAGTCCATTAAATTCATAAAAGTCCAATGTCTGTTTTTCCCTTTGGTATGAATAGTAAGATAAACACGATGGTAACAAAGACAATTTTTCCACGTAAGTGTTATTTTGAACTATTAGACTAAATTTTCCTTGATTTATTGAGACAATATCAGAAGAACCAGAACGGTTTATTAATTCGATTCAGACAAACAATTCCAGGGCGGTTTTATATTCATTAAAAATGCCTGAAATACAAGATTTAATGCGTATATAGTCAACAGGATTACGCCCTCACACTAAAAAAAGACTTGATGATTATTCTTGTTAATCATAGTAAGGCATTCTTATATCTACTTTTTTTGCAACAACAGATCAAGGTTACAATTGTCTTTCTCTCTCTAATGTTTTCAGCAAAACACACAGAATTAGTGTTATATTCTTTTTTTTTCTCTAATTCAATTTGAATAACAGACTGGTTTTATGGAAGTTTTTGTATTCTGTTTTCTTTTTCTTTCTGTTGATTTTTCTAACGTCGACAGATCCTTTTTTGTTTATTGAACGTTGAATGTTCTGCTGTAAGAAATGCTAGAGATGAAAAACTTTTTCTTTCATTTCTTTTCTCCATATATTGGATATAGACTATATTAAATAAGAGTAGGAAAAATGATGAGATTGAGAAAATTTTTGTGAATGAATAATAATAACAAATTAATAAGATGTGCGTTTAAGTGTTCTGTTCTACGTGTGTTCACTTCTTTTTGGGCGGAAAAACTTTTTCATTCAAACACACCAGATGATTAATAACAAAAGAACATGTAAGTACAAAGTTTTGAGCTAACAGCGCGTTTATCTACTATTATAAATGAAAGAATATGAACAAGAACTATGAAGAGAGGTAAAGAGCTATAACAGATGTTCGATAAAAAAAAAGTACACTTTTTTCAATCATCTATAACCTGTATAATCAAAAGAATAGTGTATATATTCATATACGTTTCTCATTTTTAAACAACAGATAGTAATACTATCTGTTTAAACAGTGTTTGAATAAAAACTGTGATCTCAAAATACTATTATATAACACGAAAAAAAATATCTGATTTGTTGTCAACTTCAGACCAAGTTGTGCTTCGTATTGAACCTGATATTTTTATTAAAAGTGCGTTGTACTTCATGACACGATAAATACTAAGAAAGTGTCAAGATTAGCAACTTTTCAACGTTTTCTTTGCGAGTTCAAGTTTTTTTTTCAAATAGCGGTAAAAATACTAAGCTGGAAAAGAGTAATATTCTTATGTTATCAAGTATGGTTGTACTACTAGTGTTTAATACAGTTCTTCAAAAGCATAGTTTTATAGCATAAGGAATAAAATTATTGAACCTTTCCCGTTTGAATATAGCAGAAATATTGTTTCTCTCCAACATAATATAGTCAAATACAAAATGTTTGATTTTGAAATTAGTCATGAGGATTTTTCTCTATGATGTAAAACTATTTTGTGAAAATAGTGACTAATAGGAACCAAATGAAAATAAGGAAAAAGATTCTCATTCGAAGTAGAATGGATCAATATTGATCTGTCCATGATTCATAACTCTCAGTGGGCTTACAACGGAACCTTCCCAAGCGTTTATCTCCGTTTTCAATGATATTAAGCTTGTCATCAGAGAATATTGTTCTATGAAAAAGCCTAAAAGGATTTGTACACATGTGACTTCTTTCAAAAGTTATAAATTTTTTTTTTGTTTGCTTATAGAAGGAGTCACAGTAATATTGAAGTTTTTGTATCTCGGTAAAAAACAACCAGATACGGGCTGAAATTTGTTTTCGTAAATGTACTAGTCATCTACTGATATCAAAGAAATATTTTAGCCTTCAACTCTTCTATATAATGAGCAGTTTAATTTTACTTCGTTTCCGAAATGAGAACAAGCAGACATGAAGGTTAGTGCATATAGCATTCAACAAAAAAGTTTTTTGACATCAACTACAAGTTATAGATGGTGCATCGTATGTCTTTTCAACATGAGAATTATTATTCAATTTAAAACGGACTTCTTTGATGTTTTGAAAAGTATCAAGACTATTTTTCAAATAGTCTGATTGATATCATACGTATAGAATTATCGAATTAAATTTCTTAACAATATTTGATTGTGGACGAGTGAATTAAGTTTAATAATATTATTTAACTTACGTTTTTGTCATTTACATTAAAGAATGATTCTCGTGTTAAAAAGACATGCGTTAATGCACCATTTATAATTTATACTTGGTGTCAAAAAACTCTCTTTTTTAATCACTTTGTTGAATATCATATGCGTTAATCTTCACACGTCTTTTTGTCATCGTTTCGGAAAAGTAAAATACCGATGTATTTTGAAATTAGTGATGGTATAAATGAGATTTCACTAGAATTATTATCATTAAGCCATTTTTCGAACAGAGAGTACTTTTTGATACAAAATGTGGAAGGAGGGGAAGTTAGAGTAAGTGACTAAAAACTTTCGAAAAGAGTGAAACGTTTGACTACTCAAGAAGAATACATCCTGGAAGTCTTAGCATCAGAAAATGTTTCTGAGAATAGTCATGGAGTAGAAAGTGGATAGCATGAGTGCTTAACACACTGATCACACTACATTCCGAGCTATAAGTGTATTTACACCGCTTCGATCTAATTAACATCAAATTTGCTCCTTTTCAAAAACAGGACGTTTGCACTGGTAATGCACTGTTTTAATCAAAATTATTTTTTAAAATGAACTTAATCCAAAATTTTTGGTATCTGCGGGCAGTTGATACTAGCGACCTCAGTCGGATCCGAACCCAATCCTAACCTAGGGTCGGGTTATGTTTGGGTTGAACCTTTTGCAACGCAATTTAAAGTATAGATAATAATTTCAATTTTCTTATTACTCTTTGACTTGAAAGTGATATCTACTGGAGTTTTTGGTTGAAAGACTTATTTCAAAACAACTGCATCCACAAAGCCGACTAATGATTGCTTCCTTTGTACATAAAGTTGTCGGGTCTGTATCTTAGAAAGAAAAGCATTTTAAGGTCCATGTTCTTATAGATGAGGTATCGAATGAACATAATTTCAAAGACAATAAAACGGCTACCTGCACGTGGTGTACTTCATCAATATTTTTTAGGTAAGATTCCTCTCCACTAAGAAAGCTTCAGATTTTGAATGCCGAAACGTGGGTTCAAGCAACTGAATCACGGCAGATGGAGATTGAGACTTGTGTAGTTTGGTAGAGCGAAGTCTAGTAGTTGACTTGACTCCGTAAGAGTTAATATTTCATTACAATATCGATCGAGAAGGAAGGAAGAGGAATACCCAGTATCACCCAATAGTCATCAGCTGTAGCATTGTCCACGGGCCTCTTGGTACACAGTTCTTCGGTAAAAAAGAATCTAACGAAAGATTTATTTCCAGATACGCTTTCTCATAAATAAAATACTGCGTTTCGCCTGTGGCATTAACTGATTCTTAAACTTCAGCAACTTTCCATTCTTTGTGAAACATAGTCGGCAAATTAAGTAAAATCCTAGGAGAAAAGATAGTGAAAGAATATTCATTTTTTAACATTAAAGAGGTGACTTGCAACAAGAAAGTTTGTACTTATAGCTCAGCCGCCAAGAGACGTAAAAAGAACTTTTTGGTTGTTTTGGTCAATTCAATGCGCTGCGTCGAATGGCAGTGTCTGTTTGACAAAAAATTGTGAATCCTTTGGAGTCTTTCTGGAGGGGATCTCAGGAAATCCTTGTTGCAAGCCACCTATAGAGTAAACGAAATAAGTAGATACCCCCCCCCCCCTCCCATAATAGAAGCCTCCGGGGCTTCTAAACTGTCCGAGTGTTCAAAATTTTTAGGGGGGGTGTATTATGAAGGGGCTACTATTACGACTTTC
>CAJNOQ010001053.1:8300-36682 GCA_905250885.1 Didymodactylos carnosus | reverse complement strand
CATAAGTATAGTAGTAGTCATCAGACTAGATCGCAAGTGGAGAATAAAATTCAAGACAGTTGGGTCATGAATAAGGGTTTTCACAGTAAAAGATTTGAAAACACATTCTTTCCCACCGCTGTTAAGAACTGGAACGAATTAAGTTAAGAAATGCGCCTATGTAATAATTTAAAAACCTTCAGATCAAAACTAAAAACAACTATAGACACTCTAAAGAGTATTCGCGTGTATAGCGTTAAACGCGCAGTAGACAAACTATACTACCAAATGCGTTGTGATTTCTCGTCACTGAACAACGATTTGCATATCAAAACACTAGCACCCGATAAAAACTGTTTATGAGGTGAGAAAGAAAGAGTGAAGCATCATTTACTAGACTTTTCTCTCTATGCCAGTCAGCGAACTAAACTTTTTAAATCCATAGAAGATTCGATACCTAGCGTGGATTGTTTTCTTAAGACTCTGCTACTTCTTCATAAGGAACTGTGTAAGGATCGTTGTTCCGTTATCTATCGTGCAGTTATATGTTATATGGAAGAATCTTTAAGATTTGATATTTAAAATCGTATACTTTTTCTTTGTTGTACCACACCCTTCCTCATTCAATTTATGGGTTTCTTTTTCGTTCTAAAGTTTTTCTTGCTCTTTTTTACTGCTATTTGCTTTTCGACATTAGGCTCTCAGGAATGATAAAATGACTAGTCGATTCCATCCTGGATCCTACTAGCTTGTTCTTCTTCTACTTTTATGAAAATAAAGTTTAAACAACGATCAATCTATCATGTCATAATTAGACCTGTAACAGTTCCAGCTCATAAGTTCAGCTCATTTGAGCGAAAGAACTGTTGAACAGTTCTTTTGAAAGGAGCTGATATGTTTGAACAGCTCTTTTGAATTTTTAAAAATTGAAATTTTTTGAAATTTTTTCAACGAGTACTGCTAAAGCTTTCACGCTGAAGCAAGAGCTTGCTCAACTCGAAGCACTGGAGAAGAACGGTCATACATTTGCGTCATTCTGGAGAAAACATTCAACTTTACCTCCAATATTGAACCAGATGGCACGTCGATTCGGTCCTATACCCGCGATCTCAGTCCCCGGTGAGAGCACATTCTCAATCGCAGGCTGTGTTGCTCGAAAAACACGGTCTTCTCTCTCAGCTAAAAACTTATATAAAGTTCAAGAAATATCCAATGTTCGTAAAAGATAAACTTTAATCTTTTCTTTAGTCTGCTTTTCTTACAAAGATCATACTTCTTTTATTTTACTTTTTAACCATACTTATCTGAGGAACAAAAAATTGACCCTTTTACGTGCTTCTATTTATGATCGCAGGACTTCGCTGATATGAACGTCTAATGAAAATTCGGGACCTTTAAACTTTGTCTAGACGACTAGTGAGCTGCTCGAACATATCAGCTTCTTTCAAAAGAACTGTTCAAGCATATCAGCTCCGTTCGAAAGAACTTTTCAACAGTTCCTATGATAGGAGTTGATATGGAACAGTCATACCCCTAGTCATAACTGATCAAACGCTTTGGAGAAATTACAATATACTGAAATTGTTGCCGTATGTTGCTCTGAGGCGGACGTGGCATCTTGAAGATATTGAATATCTTCAAGATTTTACTCAGTGAGTAAAACGTGATATTGTACGAAGATCTTTTAGCGTAATCATCAACCAATACCAATTTAATCGTTTATAGCTGCAATCATTGATATCTACGAAACGTATCTGTACTTCTCCAAGTAGATGAGAAGCAGATATTAACCAAATTTGAACAATGCATCAAGAAAATCCAACAATACCATAATGTGGTAATTTATTCAAATATGTGCAGAGAAACAGATTTGAAAATTTCAGCAAAGGCTCGTATCTAATCGAGTTCTATGACGATAGTATCTGTTTAAAACAAAAGGTGAACAAATATTCAACTGACACTTTTTTCCTATGATTTCCCATGATTTGCGTAATTACAATGTGCATACAATAAAGATGCATTTTATAATAGAAAGGATGGCTATTGATTCGTCATATTCGTTCCTCTGTGCATTAGTGTCCAGCTATTGTCAATGAATCTTCTAAATTAATCACTATGAAGATCTAAAACTTAATACAACTAACTCATAGATACTGAAGGCAATATTTCTTAAAACTTCTAGGCTAAAGTCATATTTCTACACTAAATTATGTATTATTTTTCAACCCAATCTAACATTTCTGCCTGGAATATCTTTACAAAACAATGGCAACACTTCGAATTGATGCCATAAATGCAGCACGGTATTTTGCTATAAAGAGCATTTGAATCGTTCTCTGATCTCATCATTAAAAAGAGGAAAACCCGTTATCCCAAACACTCTTGTGCATCATCTACACTTTCAAATGAAACTGGTTTCTAAATTATCATCAATATATCCAATCTCATAAGCCGTTAGTATAAAAGAGCATAATTCGGGATATATTAAAAAACTTAGTTTTAATGAGAAATAGGAAGTAAATATTTCATGTTTATCTTGTTGCTGGTGTACAACAGCCTATTTTATTTTTCGATTTTGTTAATTTTTCATCATAACGAATATTTAATGTATCAGATCTGTTTGGTTTGTTTTCTATTTGATTTTCATTCTTCATTATCTGAAATCAATATAGAACTATGAATTGTGAATATTCATTATTAATTGGTAAAGTCAGATATTTACCTGTCCAATAAGGTATCTAATCGAAGTTTCAATATTCAAATTTTTCTTTGCCGATGTTTCAAACCATTTACAAATACCATTTACACGACAAAAATCATCCATTTGTTCTATGTCAGTCACAATATCTTGTTTAGGTAAGTCACACTGTAAGAAGTAGTTCATTGTTATTATATGTTAAATTGTAATTTTGAGACCTCTGCTTATTATTCTCTGATTTTGAATAAATAAACTGGCTTAGAATAGATAAAAACGTTTTTCTTCATCTCCCTTCACCTTGAAATTGAATATTTGGAGTATTCATCTTACCATCTCGAATCACTATTAGTTTAACGTACTTTATTAGCAAGCAGGACACACGGTAATAGAGTTCCATCTGATAATTGTACTTTATTATCTAAATCATTTTTCCATTTTAAAACGCCATCAAATGTGGTTGGTTTATGCATATCAAATACAAGTAAACAACCCACAGCATCCTTGTAATAAATTCGTGTTAAACTACCTAGACGTTCATGACCTAAATCAATAAAAGTTTAAAAATGAATTTTAATTAAATTTTAATTATTTTTAAATACCTGATATATCCTAGAAATATGAAGAATGTATTATATTATGAAAGTTGAGAAATTTTTGTTTTATTTTTAAAAGTATTATCGTACATACCCATAATTGAAGTCTAATAACTTGGTCGTCGGTCCATTTGAGAACTTTTAATGCGAAATCACATCCTATCTAAATTGATTATATCATAAAGTTAAGATGAAATATGTCAGTTGAATTTTGATGAATAGAATGTGTTGAAAGAAAAGGATACCGTTGCTTTATAATATTCTGAAAAATAATTTTCAACATAACGTTTAACAATTGATGTTTTTCCTGTTCCTAAATCACCAACAATTAGCACTTTTAACACCGGTTCAGATTTTTGTTCAGTCTAAAATGTTGAATCATTAGAAAACTTATATTTCATAAACTCTCTGAAAACCTACCATTTATTCTTATTTTCAATGAAAAGTTGCTTTACGTATGTTAACAACTTATTTCTTATTCTTCCGAGAAGAAGATAAGACAGTGTTGAGTCATCGTATTTCATAGTCATAAATGATATAGGTAAAAGAAAAGTATTATTATTTACTATGATATAAAATGATACAACTATTCTTAGTTAAAAATTAATGTTTTTTTATTTCTCAAATTTTAATATAAGAAAACTAGAATTATTGTTTACTATGATAATGAACATTAAGAGTGAGAACATACATGTGAGGAGAAGAGTTCTTTTGGTTCAAGTTAAATGCAGTTGTTGTTATTTTTCGTATGACACCTTTTTATTCATGTGATCATTCTATTGATCACAGTGACTCAAGCATCTGTCATTGTATTATCATTTCATATAGATTTTATTTCGATACACTGAGTGAAAAGAGATAGATGACATCATTTTTTCTTATCAATTCTTCAATTTACTTAGGAAATTTTGTTTTCTTCTTTCGAATGAAATGTTGTAAAATATGGGCATTTTTCTGATTCGAAGAAAGTTTAAAATAAAATAAAATAAAAATAGGGGAAAATGTTATTTTAAACAGCAAACATTTTTCATTTAATTGATAAGAAAGCAAACGCTGATAGTTTATTTCAAACTGGATCATTTATTTTAACGATCTTACATCTTTAAATCTATGGGATTTGCTTATTAATTAATTTTAAGAAAAATGTTCACTCTTATGAATGTGATGTGTCTGAACTCTCACAGTATAGCACGATCAACTTAAAGAAAGTTTAGTCTTACAGCGTTATATGAACAAGTTATCTTTTACACATTATTTGTTTTAAATATTTTATGCTGTTTTCATAATGGTAGCGTTATCAGTGTTTTTCACCAAGCTACCATGTTCTATGAGACATCGCATTTTACTCCACTGTTACTGGACATGAAATGGAAGAAAGGATGAGTTAATTTATTATACCATGAATATTTGAACAAAACATACCTCCTGTCCTTTGCGTAACACTGTCGCCTTCAACAGCGAATGAAATACAGAACGTGTCGAAATATTTATTACTGCTATGGGTATTATCAATGTCACTAATAAATAACTAATATAAACTATACTGTCCTGTTACAGCTATGAATTCACTTATCAATGTAGATTAATGTTTTTAAAGTTATAAGAAGGAGAGCAACGATTTTTTGACAAAATTGTACAGTAATTGCAGCTGATTTTAATGATTTAAGTGTTTCTTTTGATATTTTTTTAAATATGATATCATATTTAAAAAGAATATTCTTCTTTTTGTTTCTCATGTACAAAACGAAAGGAAAAATATTATGTAGATGTATCTACTGTTATTATTGTAAGAAAAAAGTTTGAGAAGGGCCGTTTAAAGTCGAAATATCAGAAAGAAATGCTTAAATCATTAAAATTATCTGTAACTTACATACTACATATCAATATTATACAATGATTGTACAATTTTGTCATAGTAGATTAGCAGTGAAAGTAGAAATGGTTGTAGATTGGTACCACACGTATCTTGAGCGTATTAAAGCATTTGCCAGAATAAGAAGAGAGATTTTGAAACACTAAATAACGAAAGTAGTTCCAGTTCTTATAGCTTTATAGTTGAAAATGTTTCGTTGTGAAAGGCTTTTCTGAACATGATTTAATGATAGGACGATATGTAAAGCACAATGATCACACGAGCGAATTGGTGATGATACACAGAAACAGTTTTCACTAAAGAGTATAGTAGTATAATACCCAAATTACCGAAAATACAGTATAGGGTGAAGTCACACAAAAAATACGTTAAAAAAAAAAAAGAAGGTCTTTCTTCTTTGGCTCTTGGGCGGCCGGTCACAAATGACAGTCTGGCTACCGAGTGTTCAGAGTTCAACCTTCCAACTGCTTGGCTTGAGTTGAACAAGTCTAGATAGAGAGAAAGCTCAAGGCTTTCGCCATGTACTTTTCGAAATTGACATTCATGAGCGTGGAGCGGACATAAGCAATTATTCGGACTTTGAACACGAAAAGGAGGTGTTATTATCTCCTATGTTCATGTTCGCTGTCATATCGTGCGAAGAGGTGAACAGTCGGTGGACAATTCATCTCAACGGATACTAACTTTGTTAGTTCCTCTTTTTTGTCTTCTGTTTTTCTTCTTTATCGTTATGTTAAAAAAGGGTTTTGTTCGTTCATTTCGCTAAGTTATCAAGGAAAAAGTTGTAGAGAATTAAATGCTCTACAATATTACCGATTTCAAACTGTCTCAAAGTACAATCTATACAAGCTACAAATTACGCAAAAACTCCTATTTTTCTTTGTACAGACTTCATTTTTGGCTCTTTCAAACATTTGTTCACAGTTAATCAACATTAAGCTAGAAAAAAAATTGACTCTCAACGGTTGCTAATAAGTGTTCTGAAAATGAATGAACATTTTGTGTCAAGACTTTCGCGCAGTAGGTGAGACAAATTTGATGAAAAAATGTTGCATAATCGAGTAAAAATGCTAAGATTAAAAATTGGTTTCAATTTTGAACGTCCATCAATGATTTCTCATATCGGTATGCTTCTAAATCAAAATTAGATGTTTATCAAATGGCCAACACTAGTACTAACATAATATAAATTTTCTCGATGAGAGTGGAAGTTCTTCTTACTTGTAAAGAAATAGCTCGTCAGGTAAGTTTACTGATTTTCAAGTATCTGTCTAAGCGTGGTTCGACATTTATAAGTATTTAAGTACTTGATCTCAAATACATTCACTAGGGCAATCATGTTTTCCATACTAGATGGAAAGAATCCAAAATCCATCTTTGAGATAGATTTTTGAGTTTGTTTATTTTTTTATAAAAAGACGTACACCAATCTTGGATTATAGAATGGGCTAAGATCGTATTCCTCTACCAACTTCTATCAAACATTACTTGAAAAAATAGTAGACTATCTTTTATTTTGTGATAAAAAATCATTTTTTTACCATTTTGATATTTCGCTTTATTTTATATGAATCTGTTCTGTTTTTTTTTTATTTCTGAGATTGATTAATAGTTTTCAATATACAATTGCTTTTTTTTCTACTCTGTATTTCGTATTATATTCTCAATTTTCTCTCACGATTAAATATAGTAAAACAAAACAGAAAATGGAAAATATGAAAAAAGAAAATAATGATTAATTACTAGTCGTTTGTTCAATTTTCTAAAGGATTATCTAGTTTATAGTATCTCGTTTATGAGGAATATCATAATCGATTTCTGGTCCTGCGGCTACAATTCTCATCGGATTAATAGATGTATGTGATGCAAAATAATGTTTTTTTATTTCATCCATTCTAACTGTTTCTTTAATTCCATTCATTTGATATATTTCACGTAGAAAACCATATAAATTTGGATAATCTTTTGTTATTAATTTTTTATTACATTTAAAATGTGTAACATAAACAGGATCAAATCTTACAAGTGTTGTCCATAATCGAACATCAGCTTCTGTCAATCGTTTATTATCGACCAAATAACGTGATTTTGATAAGATAATCTCTAATTTATCAAGTACCTCAAATACATCATGACAAGCATTTTCGTAAGCTTCTTGTGTTCTAGCAAAACCAGCTCGATAAACACCATTATTTAATTTTGTATACACTTCATCGTTAATTGAATCAATATTTTCTCGTAATAATTCTGGATAAAGATCAACATCAGGATATTTTGCATACATATTGAATTCAGAATTTAACATACGAATTATTTCAGACGATTCATTATTTACTATTTTTTGAGTCTAAATAATAATGGAAAATAATAAATAGTATTTTTATAAATTCATATATCTATATCGTACTTTAAGATCAAACAGAACGGGTACTGTTATATGACCATTAAAATTTTGCTGTTGCAATTGATAAATCTGTCTCAAATGAGTAAAATTTGGATGATGAGGATCGGGAAAATTTGAACCGAACGCCCAACCATAGTCTTCCAAGAGCCAATCAACACTTGAATAAGATATAACATCTTCAAGTCCTTTTAATTTTCTAACAACTAATGTACGATGTGCCTATATAAAAAAAAAAGAATAAAATTAAAATGATAATAAATAAAATTATTCATCTTTGCTTATCTTACCCATGGACATGCATATGAAACATAAATATGGTATCGATTTGGTTCAGCTTTAAATTCTGCTTTATCATCTTGTTTTATCCAATTTCTGAATATTGATGCTTTAACAAAAATATTTTTATGAAAAATTTAATTTTCAATCTTATTTGATGTATTCTTGTCTGGTCAAACATGTTGACGAAGAGCCTAAGTGTTGAGATTCAAGAAAATAAATTAAAATGTATATCCATCTATAGAATAGTTATCGTTTTGGTTCAGCACAACAAAAAAAAATGAATTCGTAAACAAATAATAAACTTTTGGTCTCATATAAAAGGAACATTTTGATTATGAATCAAAACTTCTTTACATACCTCGTCTAATAAACTCGCCAGCTACTGATGCCTTTGTATTTGTCATTACTAATATATCTTAATTCTGAAATGAAAAAGAAATAACTGAATTTATGAATTGTTAGTTTATGGTACGATTGTATCTGATGGGATCCTGGCAGCATATTCTACTCAAATTTTAACAAAACTGGTTCCACTTAGAATCACAGAATAACGGGTTCGACATAAAGAACAAACCATTTCATATTTTCTATTTTCTTGTGTTTCTTTAGGACTCTAAGGTTAGTACTTTTTTTCAAAAGATGCGCCGCGAAATACTCTACAAAGCCATACCTAAATTTTAATTTTAGAACTTCAATCAAGGAAACTACTCAAATTATACGAAAGGGAAAAAACATGAAAATTTTCTAAATTCAAAAACGAATTCCTGCATTAACGATTTGAAAGTAAGAAAAATTGAATTAATCATTTTGTAGCCCTGTATTCGCTCTGTCTTTTAGTAACATCTCAAATTTTTTCACATGAAAACACACGGAGAAATCATGTTTTTTGTCGGTTGTCGCGCAGTTTTTCATTAACTTTTAAATTCTGGGTATAGCGATGGTTTCAGTAAAAGTCTCATAACACCATCAAAACAAAAGATTTTTCGATCGAGTCTGTTTTGTTTTTATCGGAAATGATTGTTCTTCTCTATCCAATTGCAAAATCAAAACTTCGATCATCATGTTTTCCGTTTCTTACTTTGGCACATCGTTGAAAATAGGGAGCTGTCAATTTTTAACGTATTCTTGAAACTTCGTTCTTCAGCAAAAAAAACCCACTAATCTTAGGATCCAAAAGAAACGCGAGAAAAATAGAAAATACGAAATGGTCCGTTCTTTATGCCGCACCCCTTATATGGATAGCTAACGTTCTATCTTCTAGAATTATGGCTACTAAGATAACACTGTGATGGAAGATAAAAGTAGAAGAATTTATGAAAATGAAAGTTTTATCCTATTGAAGACATGATACCACAGTGATTACTGATTTGCAGTTTAATGAAAAATCCAAAATAAAACTCACTTCTGTAATCCCCAGCAGTATTTATATCATACCACAATATTTATTCTAATTTTTTCTTTCGTCATTAAGAGTAAGCTTCTTTTTTTATTGTTGTCCTGATGACAATGCAATTTTTATTCTCTTTTCGTGAAAAGAATGTGAAGGAGTACAGTAGACATTTTCCCATAGAGTCGGTGGACATGTAGTTTTTTAGTTAAAAAACAATTATTTTCGCATAATATTGCTTAATTATGTTTCAAATGTTAATACAATTAAAAAAAAGTCAAAGTCGAAACAAAATTTATTTGTTTATTTATAAAATTAACAAATTATACGTCATTCGACCGATTCAAAATATATCATTATTTTTCACAAAAAGTGTTTTTAAGTCGAGAAAAATAGATTGATTTTAGTCCAAAAAACCAAGGTTTTCTGGGTAACCCATATCAAAGTCTAGTAGAAAAATTGCATAAAACCGCATTCATAATGAATACAGTACACGATCACGGATATTTTGATATAATTTAGAATCAGAGGCAATCTGCGCTAACTTGTGCGATTTCATTTTGAAAATATTAGTCCATTAACAGTATGAAATGTTGCCCTTGTTTTTTCGGTGTATCCAGTACTTCCTAACATTCCATTAGAGCAGCGATTGCTTCACCTTGCATATTTGTCTTTGTTACTCTTTCATATTCGACATCAATACAATAACGTCGTGCATCAGCAGTTATTTGTGTTTGTATAGTTGGATATGCGTCTACATAATCCTAAAATGAGGAAGACGAAAATACTTGCACATAAAAAAAATGATTTATATCTCGGGACTAACTTTACTAAATAAAACTCAATTTGAATCCTTAAATCGTTTCATTATAAATTCGACTACAGTGAGCGACATTTCTTCTGACAAAAATACAACAAGAGTAGTCTTTTACAGGGATCAGTAAAAATCTTACCTTCATCGATATTTTTCTTGCCTAAATTATTTGTTAATTTTGATCCAAGCACATTTTCTACTTTTGAAAAACTGTTTTTTTGTAGTATTAACAATGACCCCATCACATGCATCACAATAATCATCAGTTTCACGTAACAACTCCCAGGAAACAAAGAAAGAGAGAAGTTGATTGAAGTAAATCAGAAGATTATTATATATGACAATTGCTATTTATTAATACTCGCATATTTGTTGAATTATTAGAATAACTATTATTTTATTATTTTTGTGTTGCAATGAGAAAAAAAAAACAGCTTAATGTATACAAAAAAAAAGTTTTTATAAAATGAAATTGATATCATACAAAAGAAAAAATAATGGAGCACAAAATTGGAATGTATCTAGACGTGTAGCGAAAAAACACACAAAGAAAAAATTGTCTTAAAAAGAGAAAACGTATCTGAAGTAAACATGCCGGCACAAAACACAAATATTTACAACAACAAAATCTAAGATGAGATTCAAACATGATTCTTCGTTATGAGTTTTTCTTTTTCTTTTTTTGCACATATTTCATTCTCGCTCGATATAACACATACATAGCCAGAAAGAGTTGACAGAAGAAAAAATAGTTAATAAATCAATCACTCCTTAATTGATTTAAAAATTGGATGAGACAAGTCGTATGTTTAAGGATCTAAAAAACGTTTATATATTTTAGAAAAACATCGGTTTATCAGACAAAAAAAACTAGCACAATGATGAGCAAAAGAGAATATCTATCAGTTACATGGACGTAATTAATTATTTAAAATGAGCAAAATTACATTTTTTTTTTGATTGAGTAATATATAGCTACTAATCATATGTACAAAACTCGTTTTTAAAGAAAGAAAAACAAAAGAGAGGTTGAGAGAGAGAGAGAGAGAGAGAGGAAAAACCTTAAACTCAAAAAAAATGCACGTGATTTGTTTGTGATACACAATACTGGTAGTAAAAATAAAAAGAGAAAATAATTCCTTATTAAACTTCAGTTGGTTCTTGATGAATATATGCCACTTGATGATATGATGGTGGAGCTTCATCTTGTACATGAACGGAATGATGAACGGCTATTTTTTGTGGGGGCGGTGGTGTAATAGAACGAAGTGGTCCACGACTTCCAGCATGATTACCAAAATCCACTTGATTGTAACCGGGTGTGTTGATCTAAAAAATACATACATAGAGTAAGAATAAATAAATGATATTATGAGAAAGACTATATAGAGCATCAACTTTTAATTAAAGTCTTACTTTATTTTGATAACTGAGACCTTTATATGATGACTTTTTACTTGAATAGGGTGAATAGGCCCCGTTTTCCTGTTGATAATAGTTAGTACAATTATCCACTACAAGCGGACGATGATTATTATTATCATGAGTATGTGAATGTGAGAGTGGATGTTTCTTTTTAGCCAATTTAACACTATGTGTTTCTATTTCAATTCTAAGCACAAATAAACAAGAAGCAGCAAATAATAAGAGACATGCAGCACAAATAAGAATAAGAAGAAATGAATGAGTATCACACCAAACACAATACTAGTGCATAAACAATACACGAAAGCAAATATAATAGATTTTAATTTCGTACCAAACAGTTTCTTCTGGATACTAAAAACAATGGAAATGTTTTAAAAAAAATAGAATATCTGATAGTAGTCCAAAAGAGAATAAAATGATATGAAAATTAATTATAAAATTATAATTTTTTTGTCTTAGTCAAAAATAATAAAGACAAATGGATATTGTCAAGAGATTAGAAATGAGTATCGTTCGTTATTCTTTCTTTTAACATGAAATTCAAAATTTGGTTATGAAGTTAGAGTTCAACTTTAAGATCTCCAACAAAAATGTGATGTGTCATAAACTGTCAGTGTAAAAGATAACAACAAAAATAAGCGTAGAGTAATTATGTGTAGCGCGCACAATATAAAATATGTCAATTAGAAATTTAAATAAAAATACATTTTGCAGGCATACATATTATTAAGGCAATAAGCTTTTTATATATATCTTGCGCTCATTTTCATCGACTTACCCAACGAAATTTAGATTTTTGGGGTAAAAACTACAAATATACAAGAGTATTTCAATGTTATACGTGTAATGGAGACGATAAAGTTGGTAGTTCAAAGCTAAAAATATTAAACAGTGCAAAAAGCGCTAATAAGTGAATGGGATTGATTTTTTTGTTTTTGAAGAGTCTTGAAATTATTAAAGTAAATTAAATGTTTAGAAGCTGTGTAAATATACTTTAATATATGACAACTATTTGAGTATGAGAATAAAATCTCATACTTATAGAGAGTACGCATTTTCTAAGCAGAACAACAGTCTTTTCAATCGAGATTTTAGCAGCCTAAAAAAGGTTGTCAAATTAAATAGATTTGTTTTTGCAAACATTTCTATGTTTTGTGTCAAAAGTTGTAGCAGAGAATAAATAAAATTCCATAATAGCATTAATTAATTATTCAATCTTTCTTTCTCTTGGATGATAAAAGACAACAAATTAACAATAATAGGCGTCTATCAAGGAAGTTCCTAGTAGAAACTACTACCAGCAAGAAAAACTAGAATGTGCATGAGATAAAAATGAAACAAAACTAAGTGATTAACTACAAATACGATGATTTAAGATCAATACCCAATATGTGCAAATTATTTATAATTTGTGATTACTAAGAAGAAAAGCTAAAGTTATGATATTCGTTACGTACAGCGGTATCAGCATCGGGCACATTTTTCTCTATTTCTTCATCGTCTAAATCTGATTCTGACGACGTGTTATGTTCTTGTTGTCGTAATAATGCAGATGGTAATTGTTTATTTTTAATATTTTCTCTTTGTTGTTGTTCAATGAGTTGTGCAGGATTGTGATAAATATGTTCAGTTACATTAGGCTTTAGTGGAACTGGTGGTAAGATGGGAGATTTTTTCTTAATAGGTAATGAAAGAGCTGGCTGTTGTCGTTGGAGGGATTGAATAGACTCCGATAAACTTTTATGTGAACCAAAAGGAGTTGTTGTGCGAGAACGATGAAGAGATGTATCTGGTTCAGTATTGGTAGGTGATTGACTACGTTTATCCGTTGACTGAAAGCAACAGGAAATGTTATTTAGAAATTCTTGAACAAAAAAATTCGACATTTTTTAAATCATTCTTAAAGCTCCTTAAAGTCTGTTATTTTTAAACGTCACTTCTATTTTGAAAGAATGAAATTTTAATATAAGTGGGATGATCTTACTTGTATTTGTTCATGTTGTTGAAATCCGGGTAAACCCGCTGTTGCTTGGCGATAAGACAATGATGTTCGACTATTAGCTAAATGATGATTATTATGGGTGGGAGTAGCTGGGAATGGTTGTTTTTGTTGTTGATGTCTATAGGAGGATGCGGCACTAGATGTATTCATGCCTGGTGAATCTTGTACGTGATGTGGATATTTAGGAATAGGAGGTGGTAAATGATGATCTAACGATGTGGATTGTGTAACAGTTTCAGCTGATGTATGAACAGGATTTTGATCTTGTAGATCTTGATTATCAACAAGACGCGAAGTGGACATTGATGTTAAAGGTTGTTTAAAATGGTAATCACTACCAATACCGCCCAATGGTTTTTTACCCCATGCAGTTTTTTTAATACCATTTTGTTTATGTTGTTTTCTAGAAGGTGGGGAGTGAGTAGACTTTTGATGTGACACTCATTCGAACAAATATAGTAAAAAAAACAATGTATACTTACTCATTTGGCAAGTTGTCATCTGAAAGGAAAATGAGAAAAGTTAACAGAAGAGCAAAATAAAGAAAACATTTACAGATGTCGTAAAGAGAGATGGATAATGAAAGTTATTTCTGTCTAAGAAGCATTCCATTCAATTTTTACACATAACGTGCATTTTTACAGTTAGAGTATTCATCATTTTTTTCATTATGTTTCTAGTAAAATCAATGAAATGTTTCTCAATTGAACTCAGAAAGATGTAAAACACACTTACTACTCCCATCATGTTTTGGTCGTGATCTTTTTCGCCGCACAAGAACGATTCCAATAATAATAATTGCTATAGCTAACAGAAGAAGAGCGCCACCACTAGATCCGCCAATAATTGCTGCCCAATTCACTGATCCTAAAACCAGTGAAAATAATATTGACTTTTCAAAATAGAAAAGAAAAAGTATGACACCAAAAGAATGTCTTCTGTTATAAACAATGTGTCAGTCAACTCTTAAATTTTATCTGATGGAATATATTGTTAGTGAAATGAAGCGTGTAAGCTCCTAGTATTCCTAAACTCATCATTTTTTGCATTAGTAGTTTTACTCCGATAAGGTAAAGAAGCAACTACACTTCTACTATCATTCGACTGGCTGCCTGTGAATTAATTAAACAAAATGCAGAAGCACAACTACATTGTTAGACAACACAATAGAAGGAGCGGAAGCACTACAATAATGATTTAAAGTTTTACTAACACATCACACCTATGAAATATTAATCTTTTAAAAAAAAACTTACTTCTTCCACTTTGACTACCATCAATAGTAGATTTTTCTCCAATAGCTTGAGCTAAAAAAATAAACCAGACATATTATCGTTTATGTTCTTACAAATCTGCTCCCTTATTAGACATACGTAATATGGTAATGTTAAAATTTTGTGATACTGTTTTTCCTCCACTTTGTGCTTGACATTGCATGGAATAAATACCCGGATGTTGATAATATCGTTGTATTTGACGTTGTATACCAAATACTGATCGTCCACTACTCACACCAGCACTACCGCTGAACGAATTTCCTACACCTCCTCCTTCCATTTGTTGCCGTTGTTGATTATTCTGATAACTCAACGCTGCCTGCAACGGTGTGGTTGTATTACTCGTATCGTACCAGACATAACTTGCCGGTGGATTTGCTTCAATTTGACAATCCATTGACACAGATTTTAATACTTCATTTACAAGTGTTACACTCTCAGATGCTCCGGTTTCGAAATCTGGACCATCTAAAATGAAAACATAATACCATATAAAACTGGTTAAAAACGAGAGAAGAGATTTACTTAGTAATAGAAAAAGAACGCTAACAGTCGAATATGACATCCTACTAATTTTCTATGTGATTACTTACATTCAATATTAATGTTAACTGTTTGTGTTAGATATAAATCTTTATCATTTGCTGATACTATGTGGCATGTCACTGTTCCATTATCGCGATAATCACCTCTTGTTAATGGACGTTGAATAGTAACTTGTCTTGTAAAATTTTGTCCAACAAACGAATCATTATAACGTTTTTCAATCGGCCTTGTAGATACAAACAAATCTAGACGTGGTAAATATTCAGGTGAAACTTGATCGGTTCGACTACGAATTAATGTCACTGAACATGTGGTTAAGGTTGAACCATTACGATCTTCAGAACCATGATAATTAGATATTTGAAATGATGATACTAAATAAAAAGAAACAAAAACAATTAAAATTACACTCATCTTTTTAAATAAAATATCTTCTAACTAACTATTAATAGCTGTAATAATTGTATAATGTGTATTCCATCCATTTTCAACGGCTGAATATGTTCCTACTACAGCTGAATCTAATTCATAAATTTTTAATTCATTCGTTTGTTCATTAAATTGAAAGCGTGTTTTATTAGCAAAACCTAAACCATTTACATATAATGATTCGCCATTTAAACCCAAATAATGTACATTTGTTCCGGGTGGAGCTACGTTAAAAGTAAATGATTCACTTAAATTTCCAACTAGATAACGTTGAAAGGGCATTGATGATAATGGTTGCTGTTGTGATGGTAAACGATTGTTATTATTATTATTTTGTTGTTGTGGATTTTGAGAGACACCACCATTTGTTTGTTGAGAATTTTGTTGATTTTGCTGTTGAAAATGTTGATTTTGTTGATGAAAATCTGATACTTGAGGTTGTTGTTGTTGTGGTGATGGAAATTGTCCTTGTTGTGGATGTTGTTGAGGGGGTAACTGCTGTTGTGCATTATATTGCGAGTGAACAGAACAAATAAGAAGCAATAAAAATAGTTCTAAACGAAAGAGACGTATAATTTTAGTTATATTATTGCTTTTACGATATACACTAAAAGGCTTTGCAGTTCTCTAAGCAACAATTATCGATTTTTACATTGAATGAAATACTTATGCCAAAAGACTATAGTCATTAAATTTTAATATCAACTTTTATGATAGAATCAAAACTAAAAAGGTTGGCAACTTTTACTTACTTAAGTACGTCATTTTAAAAGGATTACTGAATAAAAATATTGATATAAAAGAAGAGAAAGTTGAGATATAATCAAGCGAATTTTTTCACATAATACAAGCAAAACATATAAACGAAACCAACAACACAACAATCTAAAATAGAAATAGGATTATGTTTATACAGCCATTTAAAAATTTATACTTTTCCAGTAAACTATCACTGATTCTAATCAATTGGTCACAATAAACGATAATAGCACAAGGTACATTGATACAAAATATCAATAAACTTATTCAGTAAAGTTTACATTGTATTACCTGTTCAAAACTATCAAGTTTTAATGAATAATACATGGAGAACAGAAAAAGAGAACGAAAATCTGTTTGACACAAAGTAAATCTATTGTTCTTATCCTATACATATTGTACAACAATGTTTGTCTTTCAGTGTCCTCACAAAAGCAAAAAAGATAAAATCAAAAAATTGAACTAGTACATGCTATGTCACTTCTTCGCAGTTTACACTAATCTTTCTTTTTTTGCTCAAATGACGAACAATTGAAATCTTTCTTTTGGTATGAAATAGTTCCAAATAATCACTAGATAAGATAACGGACATATACAACCGAACATAAGAAACTGTGAATGGTGAAAAGGTAAAGAAATATGATTCGTCCCATCGATAAATAAACTTTAAATATGACAGTATCATGTTAACGGCAGCTAATCATTTTTGCAAAAGAAATTTATTCTCAGTAGTATTTTTTATCATTTATTTTATTTGTTTTTTTTTCATTTTCAATATGTCAAACTGGCATATGAGTCATCGTCTAACTATGTTTATTAGTCAGATATTGCCGTTTTCATTTCTTATTTCATTGAATTGAAATAAGAAATTTTGAAAATTTGATAGTTTTTATCCAGGTATGTTGTTGCATGATTAAATGAGATCGATTACCACTCGAAAATTATTTTCTAATCAAACATAACTTTTATAACGATAAATGATACTGCTAACCATAAATTAGTTTGTTACTATTATTTAAGAGACTCATTCACCTTTCTTTCTCTGTTTTTCAGATTTTGTTCTTCAAGAATATACCAATTGCGGCACAAAAACACTAGAATTCCGAAAAATGCTTCTCTACAACTGGCATGGTTCGTGATCATAAAAATATATACTTATTACATACACTTTCTCGTTTTTCAGCAGTGCAAATTAATTTAATGAAAGGTAAGATTTAAATTTCAAAAAAAATAAAATGTGATTTTGTTTTATGTTTTCAACTTTTTCCAGATCGCCTACAATTATCATGATATTCATGATATGAGTTTGTGTTGTTAAAAATCGAAAAAGTGTAAGAAATAAACACGTATAGTCCCTCATACGTGGGACTATACGGCAGTCCCTGGGTGAAATAAACTTTTCCAAAAAATGTTGAAGTTGAAAATTGTTACCAAAGTTCTCGCTACGCTGTGAAATAATTTAGTGTTTTGGATGATTCAAATGGCAAAGTTAATGAGCATAAATTATAAAAAATTTATATTGCAAAGCATCCCTCTCACCCACCTCATGGCTACATACAAAAATATATTTTGTATACCATTCGATAGATAATCATGACAGTATTCGTATGTACAACTTCTTTTCCAATTCTGCCGTTATCTGAGCGAAAAACCTATACACGAAAGTTAAGGATTTTCGCCCAGCACCCCATTGACCTACCACAAGTTAGAGGTAAGCATTCAAGAAACTTTTTAAAAATATATTTCACGATTTCTTGACTCAGACAATCTGAATATGCGTAAAAAACAATTTCATTTCATTTGGTCCAAGTTAACACATTGCCATCAAAAAACACATAATGACTGTACATATCGTCATATCGAAAGAGATATTTTCAGCTTGAGCGAAAGAAATCTTTAATTATATTGAGTTAGTATACGACTTAGTTCGAACTATCCGTAACGTTTGGAAGAAAGAAAGAAAGCCAGCTAGTTTAGTAACTGAGATAAGATATTCAACAGCAACAAGAAAAAAAAAGAATATAGAAATTTTTAATTTTATTTCAATTTAAAAAAGATTATATGTTATTTACATAAACAAAGTAGTTAGTTTTTTCTTCTAAAATTCTTGCTTTGGTATAGGTTATAGAATATGAAGTGACATCTATCTTCTCTAACTCTGAACTGTCACATAAGCTGCCATATGTTTTCCTTCGAAAAAGTAAATAGAAAGAAGAATTTCATCGCTGACACTGAGCGTCCGTCACTGCACTTTCTTTACTCATATTCGAACCGTTTATCCTACCCATCGCTGCAAAATCAATTGCTGTCGATTGGTGGGTTTCTGATGTTATTCCTTCCTTTCGTCTTTCCTTTTCCTGTTTTCTTAACAAAAACATGACAGATTTTCATAGAATAATGATTAAAAGAATTAATGAGACTCATTCCTATGCATTTAAAAATTTAGACACCCCTTTGAATGTCAGATAACAAGATCCTGATGACATGAGATAAATGTAATTCACATTAGTAATTATTCAATGATCTTCGTCATTTAAACGATTGTTTAACTTGTGCAAGTTTCTTGCTATTTTATAACTGTTATCTAAAAATTAAAATAAACAAATTATCTATAAAAGAGAATTTTGTGACTAAATTTCAACAAATTCTTCTTCGATTTACAATTGTTTCAATTAAAATAATTTTTACTTCTAGTGATAGTTGCTTTTATGATGTAGATAATCAAGATGCTGATCGATGTATGTAGCTGACTGTCAATTATAGATACTTTGAGCAACATTCATGCTAAATTTATCAATTTCTTAGACGTTAAATATAAAAAAGTTTAGAAATAGAGGCTGATCATCATAAAGTCTCTCCATAAATCTATCCTATTTTTCTGTTTAATTAACCAAGGACAATACTCCCTTATTGGTTGGACAATATACATTCAACCTCTTTGTAGATCAGCTGATAAAACATAATGCATATGATTTCAACATACAATCCGCTCTGAGTTTGCGAAGCCTAACGCAGCTTTCACACAATGCTATATCATAATACAACACTTTAAAATCCGCAATGGTTTCCTCAATTGCTCTCCAGTATTTCAATTCCGAAGTCGAACAAAACAGTAGTCGCGGCATGGTATGCTAGAGAAACACAATGACGTGATGCTGAATGAGTTCGTTCGATGTAATCTAATCGGATCCAGTTGAATCTAATGGATTCGTCTTTTTGTACAGACTTTCGAGCCGCATGAACATCTGCAACGCGATCATGATCAAGTGTTGCCACTGAGAGAGAATACCAATTTTAATGACACATCAATCCATAGATTTGAACTCTATTCCGACAGCTCAGTTGGATATGTATCATTGTGATACCTCCATTGTGAACTTTCAGACTCTGTAAATTATCCTACTGAAAAGGTGTGGTACCATTGTTTGATTAAATAAGCAGTGAAAACTTTAATTTATTCATCTAATGTCTTTGAGTGTTTTTTTAATTTCACTCTCGCTCGCTCGGTCGTAAAATTGAAAGAAAAAAATATTTCTAAAATGATGTCATTCAAAAATTAGTCATCTTTTTCGTTCTTTTATCATTCACTTTACTATATATCTAGAGAAAGAGAGAGAGAGAGAAAGAGAAACAGTTTCTCTCAGGTTCATGTTTGATAATGCTCGAATAAATAGAGCGAAATATCATGAATAAATTGAATTAAAGTTTTTACTCCTTATTTAATTAAACACCAAAATTATACATAGCTGCGTTAACTATAAATATTTACGAAAAATGGTGGTCCTCAACTTATGAAAATATTAACGATATGGCTGTGAACCATCGAAGTGTCAAAAAAAAGGACAGGAGCGAAAAATCTTCAACAAAGAGCGTATTAATCAATCTGTAAGGAAAGACTTAATTATTGTTTTTCTCAAATACGGCAATTCAGAGTAATAGGTGAAACAATAATACTGCTACACTATTCAAACTAAACAAAAAAATAAGATCATAAGCCGCTAGCACATTTATTATTATTATTATTATTATTGAAAATGCTGCTGCTGATGATGAGCAGATAACAAATATAAAAAAAAAAGAACAGCAACAGCAGATTCAGAAAAAATATTAGACTAAGAGTATCCACGAGAGTGAAATGACTAGAACAGTGATCGAAAAAAAATAATAAATAATTCAAAAAACGTCGAATAATTTATATATCACTGCTGAAAATTATTTACAAAAAAAGAAAAAAGAAAAGATTATTGTCCATTGATTGTTGTCAATAGACGATATTGCCCACCACCACCACCACACAACTGACCAATTTTTTTCGATGAATGTAATGTCATTGTTGATTTGTTTAATGCTTCTGACAGAGCGATGCGCCATTCACTAAAACTCACTTCATCCTATAAATAAACAGACAACAATAACTAAGAGCAGAACTCGGATGCTTACCTGGAACAAATAATAAAAATAACTCGAAACTGTACTCTTGATTATCAAATACATTTCAAGTAGATGTTTTATAGAAAAGACAAATTGTTTACAATTCTTTTTGAATCGAAAACGTCTCATTTTGTTTAAGAATTACACAGAGAACTAAACTTGAATCATTCGCAGGCTAAATAGGTCGTCCTATCACCTGACACTACTTTCATCCACTCAACTTTCTCAATAGCTTTGAGATAGATAGATGAACCATATAGTGGAGGAGTTTTGTCTTGTTATTTACAATTAGAAATCTAACCATGCTGCTTTCGAAAGGGATAAAATATAATAAATGCCACATTTATTTTTCAAATTAGAATTTAATGTTTTCTTCTTTCTATCGACAAAAAGAAATCAAAATAAAACGACTTCTGTTGATTATTGTTGTTGATGGACACAAGATGAAGAAAGCACAGATCCTCCACACATATACATCACACATTTGTCGTGATGTTTTGCTTAAAAAGAGAAGAAAAAAAAGAACAGAAAAAGGAACAATAACAACAGTTAAGAGAAGAGAAAAATGTAGTATGAATGTTTACAAAAAGAAAAATGCATAAATGTGTAAATTTGTTACCAGAGAACTGAAGAAAAAAAATACAATTATTGCAGGCTATTAGAAAGAAATGACATCACATTAAAAAAGAAAAAGAAAAAAAAAAGACAAGAAATAGATTTTGGAATTTAATGGGAGGATCACAAAGAATAGGAAAGATTACAAGAGCAATTGGCGAAAGAGAAAGACAACATATCGTCCGTTTTGATAAGAAATACTCTCGTCGAAGAGGAGATAACGATGCAATTTCGTACAGTTCAAACAATGTGTGAGTTTGTTTGTTTTATATTTAAAAGAGCGCATTGAATACTGAAAAGATATAATGTTTTTTAGCTCTCAAAACCAGCACCCTTTATTTATTTAATCTATATATCATTCAGTTACATGTTTATCTAATTCTCAAAATACGGATTTATTTAATATAGCATAAACAAAGTATCAGGATAGTTTCATGGATAGTAGGATTTTACTGCCAGTATCTTCAGTCAATCTTCATGTTGTCGAGTATAAGCGCAGACTAGAAATAGGTTTTTTTGTTTTTTGTTTAACAAGTATAGCATCAATACGTAACAGCAACAACATACAGGCTATCGAAAAAAGAGAGAAAAACACTGTTGTAAAGAGAGAGAGAGAGAGAGAGAGAGAGAGATTTGCTGTTGTTGTTTTTTATATACAGTACGACATAAAAACTTTAAAATCACTGTTCTTTAAGTCAGAAGAAAAGCGTTTTTAGAAAAAAATAAACAAACAAAAATAAAAAGAAAAGAGAATGCATACTGTGTGTTTAAGTTTATATGAAAAAAAAAAATGTTTAGTCTTGTATCAATAATTTTTTTTGTTGAATATTCGTAGATGTTGTCACATCTGCACCATAAATTTTTGATGCTTTTTCACTAACAGTTAAATGTTGTTGAGATGCAACCAACGTGTCATACAATGCTTTTTTCCATTCAATCCAAGATACTTCATCCTAGTTTAAGATGAAAAATAGAAACAAAAAATGACAGCAAAAGAAGTACATATTTTATAAAACTAACAACATGGTGACATTCAACAATAAAGCGGACAAAAAAAATATATATTTTCATGCATTATATATATAAACAATCAAGCATAACGAAATTGGAAAATGAAAAACAGACAAAAAAAGAAAGATGAGGAATAAGACTAAATACACATGCATTTTCCAAAAGTACGAAGCAGAAAATACAATAACAAAAAAAAATAACTTACTAGCTCTATTTAATAAAAAGCGTACAAGCAACAATGAACTTTTCTCACTTCAATCGAATCGACGAACGTCAAAAGAATAGTCAAACAAGTTATTCTTGTTTATGTCCAAATAGATTAAAGTGGCAAATAGTTTGTCTTTCTCATCAAAGTATACCTTAATGAAAGGCTACTCGACGACAAGAAAAACTATGCTTACTTTACTTATTTAAAGAATAGGTCTTGCCAAATATGTGAGAAGAAATGCACATTTACCAACCCATGCAAAGCAATAAGAACAATAAAGCGAGAGAAATATATAGAAATGATAAATTTATACAAAAAAAAAAAAACGATAAGCAACAAGGGATGTACAAAAAGATGAATGTAGAATAACACTACACGTGAGAAAATGAAAAGTTAGCAACAACAATAATAAGTATAATACATGCAGATAAATAAATGATCTAAATACGAGATATAGGGAAAAAGAATAAAATAGTTTCTTACTTGTGGTGAAAGCATTAATCGTGGCTCATTTCCACCTCTTAAATGAATTGTAATTGTTTTTTGTCCTTTACATTCTTTTGAATCGATATGTTCAATACGTTCCATTGTATATACCTAAACAAGAGAAGAAAGAGTAAAACACACATCAATCTAGTTTTCTTTTTAAAATTAATTATCCAAACGGTAGTTCTCTTTATCCTAGATACTCTATTAAAAAAAATTTAGTTAAAGAGAGATAATAAATAATTGCTTACTTCTGGATCTTTATCCCCTTTTTCATAGTGTAATTCTAATCTATTTGGATATAATTTTGCATAACGTATTTGCCATGAAAATCCAAATGTGCCAGCATTTTTCTTCAATTGGCCTTGCAATATGAGATCTGACGTTTTTTCATCATCATAAATATTATTTTGTTTGAATTTAGCACGACGTTTTTGTTCAGTTTTATCCGTTTCTTGATTAACAGTGTCAAACACAGTTTCTAAAATAACAAAATATAATGTGTAAAGTTAAGTTATCGATTTTTAACAAAAGTGAACTCGTTATTTTCACATGTGCAAGGACCTCGATTGAGGGCACAGTGTGCATTCAGGTGGACATTGAAGATTTCCGAATAGATGAAATCCATTTTTCTCAGTTTAGGAATAGTTTTAAGAAAAAAACAAAGTGGTATTTGAAATCAAAAGTCGAGTTGCCTTACTGCTAGTCTCTCTCTAGAAATTCGTCAAAATTTTTCCCATCGATATTGAAAGAGAAGTGCATCTTTTCGAATCTGACTGTCTTCTCAAAGCATTTCACGTAGAATCAGTTCATTTTTTAAGTTTTTTGGAAACTTTTCATCACAATGTTAGTCTGCCGCTGACCAAAAACCAGTCGAGATTCCTACAAATGAGATAAGCAAATCGAACATTTACCAGCTATTTCTTGTTGCCATCTTTCTGATATAACAATAGGAAAATTTTTATATAATTCTTGATCAGCTTCCGTTAACTATGAAAACAGAAACAGAGATGAAAAAAGAAATATAGAAATAGACGACTGTACTCACTTTAATTCCTTTAGTATCATCTTCATCAAAATTTCCAATATCAAATGCATCTGCTGCATTCACTTCACCTCTTGGTGGAATTAGAGGTGGAGTTAATTTTTGTAAGGCAACTTGTTTCCAATCCAAATCTTTAAAGTATCCATGATCTTTCACTTCTTCAGCTCTAAATGAAGAAAAGCGAATACACAAAATATAATGGGGAAAAGTTTCAATAGAAAAAAGTCAATTTACCCTTTTCCTAAACATCCTAATCTTTTATCAACATCACGTTGCAAAAGACCTTCTAGTAGGCCACGCATTTCATTTGTCATTGTTTCAGGTAATTCAATTGTCTATAAGGAATAAATATTTCTATTTAGATACATACAAAATTATCTGCTAATTTAAAACAAAAAGCAAAGCAAGACTAGGGAGGCTTTGTTTTGAACGAAAAAATATAAAATAAAACACAAGTCAAATCGTCATACCATGTCCTGATGAAGATAAACACAAAGAAAAGAGAGGAAAATAATAAAACTGTTTTTAACACTTATTTCTATTTTTCACTTTCTGTGATATTTGAAAATGTACATGATATTGCTTACCATGGTCATTGTCATCTTGTCAATTTCATGTTTATCTTTGGTTTTATGCTGACGAAATGGACTGTGACTAAAAAAACACAAATAATTAATGAAAATTTAATAAACTCCCTTGTAATCTTCTTTATTTTGTAGATTTTTTCATTCAATTTAATAAATAAACGTACCCTTTGAGCAATTTATAAATCATACATCCAAATGAAAACCAATCGGCACTTGAATCATATGCAACACCTTTAGCCAGAACTTCTGGTGCCATATAACCATGTGTCCCTCTAGATATGATTAAAAAACAACAACATATAGATAATGTTTCTATGAATCAGATGTGTCTATACTATTATTACTTACACACTGGCATGTGGTTTCTTTTTAGAAAAGTCACAAGCTAATCCAAGGTCAGATATTCTCACGTGACCATGTTCATCAAGAAGAATATTGGCAGGCTAAAAAAATATAACAAAATCAATAATAGAAAAAATGAACAGACAGAATAAAAAGTCAACGTACTTTTAAATCTCTATAGACAATTGATCGTAAATGCATATGTTCTAATCCTAAAATAATTTCGGCTGCATAAAATTTTACATCTTTTTCACTAAATACACCATGTTGAGATAAATGATAATGTAAATCGCCGCCTACAATAATGAAATGACAAAGTAAAAAAATAAAAATAGTGTCACGCGAGAGAAAGAGAAATAAAAAAGGTGGGAGAACGTACCATTCATGAGATCAAGAATAAAACATAATTTGTCTGTAGTGTGAAATGCATATGTCATACAAACAATAAATGGACAGCCTTCCTAAAAAAAAAGTAGATATCGAAAATAAACATAATTTTTTGTTGTTGTTTTTTTTTAGAAAAAAACAAATTTTACAAATTTATTCTAACACTTACTCCAGTACTGACAAGTGATAACATAATTCTTTCATTGAGCGCTAGTGTTTCACCTTGTTTCATTTTAATACGTTTTTTATCCAAACATTTCATTGCATACCTATAAGATAGAAGAAAAATGATCATATTTTTCTTTCTCTAATAGAAAGGAAATTGAGTTAAATGTACATTTTTCCCGTATCTGCTTTTCTACAACCGTATACTTCTCCAAAACCACCACGTCCGATAATTCTGTGTACACTAAAATCATTCATTGTCAACTAAAATATAAAATAAATATAAAATTTAATTTAATAAATAATTCATTTATTTTATGTTTACCTGTATATTTAATTCTAAATTTTTCCATTGACAAAATCTCGCATATTTTTCTGATTCCATAAATTTATCAAATATTCGTCCCCTGAGTAGATCACAGATTTCTTTTTTATATGGTTCAAATAAACTAGATGGTAACGAATTTTTTGGATTATTTGGATTATATTTTGATAAATGTTTCTGTACACTATCGACGGCTTTTTGAGAATAAGTCTAAATAAAAAAATAAATAAAACTTTTTAATTAAAATATAATATATTGTCATTTTTTTCTTATTTTTATAGTGTATTTTCCGTTCTATCCACAATTTGTATAATATTGCAAAAAAACAAAAAATAAAAACAGTTCTAAAAATTTTAAAACCCCTACATGAGAATTTGATAATAATTCTTTCATAATAAATTGATCATAAATTTCTTTTCCTATTTTCCACCTTTCTTCATCCGTTTCTAATTTTTCAAATCGTTTAATCTTAAAATAATTAATAAAATATATATTATCATATGTTTGAGATCAACAAAACCGTTCGAAACATCTACCTCTTCATAGAATTTGAGTTGTGGTACTGGTTCATCACAAATACTGAGACAATATTCTTTAAATAATAAAAATCCTAAAATCAAAACAAATAACAATGATAAAAGAAAATAGATATGACGTCATACTAAAGGATATCTTTAAATACCTTTGAATCACAAATAATATGATCTGTATACTGTGTCAACTATTCAAGAGATACTACGCTAGAACATGATCTATTTGACAGTAAAAAACCTCTTTTGAAGGAATATTCTATGATTTATTAAAGTTTATTAAATATTTCTCTTTAAACATTTTGTAGTAAAATATCAGATAGAGTTACAGTTATATCAATTGTATTCATTGATAATGGAACAAAAACGTATGCCAAATTGGTTTTCGTGTCTCATTTAATCAGTGTCTACTTCAAAAATTAATTTTTCTCCGTCTCCGAATGTCGCTAACATAAAAAAGAAAATTTATGATAAAAAAGAAGTAAGAAATGAGTTAAAAATATCAACAAACTTTGCGTGTAAACAATATACATTTCATTTCAGATTACATTAGACAATCAAATTGTATTAATAGCATTCCTTTCATCATTCATATCACGAAACAACAAAAAAGTCACACTGCCATCATTTCTAACTTCTTTTAAGATTATCAGTCATATCTTATACTCAGCATACAGCAGTCAGTCGGTCAGTCAGTATTCAACAAATATTTTAGTCTATGTAAATTGTAACAAATTTATCAAATTTTTTAATTTTAAAACAGAAAATTAATATATAGTTTTTGCATTTCTATAGATCAACTTTTTTTTGGGGGGTATTATATTACTCTCTTAAGTGTTATTACACCATTAAAGAAATTTTAATTGTTTGTTTATTTATTCTTCTTGATATAGATCTTGCATATCTATACAATATCAGATAATTACTCTACGTAAGTCTTCCTCTTTTTTTTCATTTTTTTTTATACACTGTTTTCACCTCGTCACCCTCCTTTTCACATTTTGCTAGGCTTCATTTATTTTATTTTGTATGGAGTCCATAAGTAAAGTGAGCATTCTCTCTCAACATGATCATCGATAGTTTTCACTAATAAATTGTGTAATCATATTTTCGTCTTTAGATAGAGTCATTCCCTGATATAATCATATTAATGTTGTTTTTTCAACTAGTAACAAAGAAGAGAGAGAAGAAGAAAAAAAAGCGTTACAGTTCTTTTCGAAGCCAAACTCCCGCGAGAGGGTGGGAAAAGAAAATTAACAGTGAAGGAAATATAAAATCTACAGTAAAGTAGAAACAAGAAGATGTACTAGATTACGTAAATTCTTCCCGGTAGGCGTGTATGTATCATTGAAATTCCACTTGAATGATCTTTTTTACACTCTGTAGTTAGTTAAATTAACTGAAAGAAAAAAGACAAACAAATGTTCATTTTCTCATTTTTTAAACTACAATCGATTCGATATATAAACTCTAAAAAACACCAAATTACTCTTCTTTTTATTTTTCTTCTTTTTTAATGTTTTATTAAAGTATTTAATAGACAAAATATTTGAAATGATCTGCAAAAAAAATACTCGAATTTATTAGTTTCCCAAAACATACTTCAAGGAAAAAAATAATAATTTCAAAACTTTTTCTTGATATCGGATGCCTGGGAATAAATCGAGAATGTTGAAGAGCCGATTTATCTTTTACTTGACTTCCTATTAATCTTTGTCCATTCAAATAGTATGGGGGGGGGGGGGGGGGGAGGGGCGGGGCCCCGGCCCTATTCCCCGTTGA